>JAMALP010000004.1:245906-265894 GCA_023627985.1 Cutaneotrichosporon sp. PT3311B | reverse complement strand
CAATGTATGTGTGCCACGATACCTCCCACGAGGACTTCAACACATTACTTGTCGCATGTTTATGACGAGGCACAGTACAATATGATCAGATATCTAATAGGGGTTACAGTGAAAGCCACGGCTCAAAATGGACACGTGTATAAGGTCGAGTAACGAGCGTGTTTGGGAGTACGTGAGGGGGCACCAGGGCGTGTATGGGGCGCAGAGCAGGGCATTATAGAGCGTGTGTGAGGGTCGTGGATGCGGTCGTAAATGGTTTCGTGTGCGATTGCGTGTGCTGATTGTTGGGGTGCAGTTTCGTGTACGGTGGCGGGGACGGTTTGTGGGCGTGTCTGGATGCCTGTGCTGATGACTGGGACGAGCGCGGCGAGCTAAACAGTTTGCGGGAGACGTCTTTGGGGCTGTGCGCTGGCGTTGGAGCCGGCGTGTCCGATGGAGTCTGCGCCGGGCTCGTTACGGGTGTTGTATGCGTCGACGGGTGGCGGAATGCTGAGCGCCTCGCGAGACGTTTCGACATGGTCGGTGAAGGAAGCAGGGAGAGCGGTAAGGGTGACTTGCCCTGCAGCGGGCTGTGTGACGCCGACGACGCGCACGAAGCCACAGACGGTGTGTGTGGTGGACTCGTGCTTGCCGTGTTGTACGATGCATCGCTTGGGCCTGACGGCGGCGAGTGCGGGGCGCTGGGCGGAGCGATCCCAACTGCAAAGTCGCCAGCGTGGCGCGGAGGAACGACAATAGTTAAGTTGCGCGGCCCACTCGTGTGTCCATCGCTCGATGGTGTCTTGGACGAGATGCTGTCGAGGACTCTGTGTACCGCCGCGACAAGGTTAGGGCTGGCTAGCTGGTGTCAGTTAAGACAACATGGAGCCACAATTAACCTCATGTCCCACTTGCTCGAGCAGCCAGGCAAGGCGAGCGCGCGCCTCAGCATCAAAGCGTTCGCCTTGGGACATGAGACGCGCCGCCTCGGTAGTGACAGCTTCCAGTAGCCGCTTCTCCACCTCCTCCGTCGACACGTCGGATTCTTCAAAGCGGAGGGCAGAGAATAACGCAAGAATGATGCCCAGAGGCGTAGCCTCCTTGCTGCCACTGTGCGGCGTAGTGTACATGGACGACTGTGGGGTCATGCTCGCGCCGTCGACGATGACGCACTGCCGGAACTTTTGTCGGCGGATACGCTCCCCACCGCCAATTAACTGGTGGCGCGGCGTCAGGGGAGACTCGAGTGGCTCGGGCGAGTGATGGAACGGCTGTGGTGGGAACGAGTACGACTTTTTCTCGAGCGGCGGCGACTGTGGCGGAGTGAGCTGCGGCGTGACCTCACTGGAGGGCCTGAGACCGAGCAGGCCAAGGGCTGTGGTATTGTGCGTTTCCTCAAACGCGGCCACGTCGGTCGCTCCTTCAAATGCAGGCAGAAGCGGCGGTAGATCCTCCTTCGTTGACGGGCGACGACGAGGTGGCCGCTCGGGCAGGCGTGTGTATGAATCGTGCACATTCGGCATCGACTTGGCAAAACGCTTGTAGTTTTGCGGCAGCGTGTCAACGTAACCAAAACCCATCTCATCGGCTGTCTTGGGCGGGAAGAGGTATGCCACGGCCTGCCGTGTCATTGGGGTCTCGCGCGTCGCTTCGCAGATGACAAACTCGCTGACTGCCGAGGAGGCCCCTGTGCTGGCCGCGGTAAGGACACTGCTCAGAGTCGACACCGAGATATGTGGATGATGGCCTGGCGCATGTACTGGCGGCTTCTCTTCTTCATGCTCGTTGGATCCAAAGCTTTCAATAGTAGAGAGATGCACAGACGTGTCGCCTTCGAGTGGACCGAGGGCGGTGATGTACTGCTCCAGGTCAAACGACACGTCGCGCTGGTGGAACGTGGTCCGTGTGGGGGTAGGCTGTTCCTCTGCAACTTTGGATATGGCAGCGAGGTCGAACGCATGCCGAAGTTGTTCGACGACGTCTTTGGTGTCTTCCGTGGATGCAGCTTCGATACCGTCCAGAAAATTGCATGCCTTGAACCGCCCACAGCCAAGGTGCCAGCTGTCTGCATCGGGACCAAGACGGTATCGAAGCGACAAGAGGTGATCGACGAGCGCGACGCGTTCGGTGGGAAAGCTGCAAGGAACAGATGGAACACCAGGGAATGTCACAGGAGGATGTTCCAGTGGCGACGGCTGGCGCGAGGGTTGACGTGCCAGCGAGGACGGCGTGGAGCACTGAGACGACGAGTCGCTGGTGGGGGTGCCGAGCCGGGGCGTCGTGGGGGTGCGTGGCGTCTGTGGGAGACCGGGCTCGGACGTGCGCGCCATTAACGTCGTGGGTAAAGATGGCCGACGCTCGCCCTCGGCTTGCTGGAGCCTCGCTGTACCGTTATGGATCGGGCGTGGCGACAGCCACTGTGGCAGTGGTAGCGTACGGCGCTTGGCGGTTCGGAGCGAGAGTCGGGAGAGCGTTCGGGTGCGTGTGCGGGGTTCGGCTGGGATGATGCTCGCACGGCCATCAAGGCAGAATGTGACAAGCACTTCGGAGATGGCGTCACGTCCGGGCACAGCGAGGCATTCACGCACGGCAGCCAGATCGTCGGCCACGGCCTGCGGCTCGACACCCGCGTTCAGCCGCCGTACCGTCCATGCCGACACAAGCTGCGTCGTCTCTCCTGTGGATCGGGAAGCACGTGTCAAGCCGAGTCGTCCGACGAGGTGGGGCGCGTCGACGAGACCAAGCTGGAACCGAAGTTCCTGCAGCGCGGGGATGACTACGCCGCGAGAAAGCGGCTCATTCTGAAGCACCTGGAGGGTTAGTCGTTGTGGTAGGGGTAACCCACCTCAACCTCGACGTCGGCAAGTTTCTTGGCAATAGAGTCCACTGCGCCACCCTCTGCGCGCCACCTGCGTCCGACATACTCGAGGACAAGCTCAAAGACGCGCGCCTCGATGAGCGCGTTGTGGTCACGTGTGCAGGCGAGTCGGCAAAGGGCGTCGACGACTTGGCGTCGGGTAAGGTGAGGGAAGGCATGTGCGGGAATGGAGGATACGGAGGAAGGCGTAGAGGGCGAACCAGCAGGCAGAGCAAATGGATACAAGATGCGTGTCGGGGTGCTAGCGAGCGCGAGGCGGAGGCCCTTTGGCGGCGACTGGTGGCGTCGAGCATGACGAGGGGGAAAATGCAAAAGGTTTTGTGGACCAGGGGCCGTGGGTTAACCGAAGGTGAGGTAACGTCCGAGCGTTGGTGGTTAAGGTTGGTGACCAGAAGGAATTGTGCATCAGACGATGGCGGCGTGGCGCATGGCACAGAGGTTTAGGCGTCAGCCGCACGCACGCTGCTTTCAGGACGTGTTCGGTGACAACTTACATTATGCACGGCGTGCGTTGCCGCGGCGCAGTACTCGCGTACGCGGAGACCAGCGAGGAGGGAGCGCCAAGCGTACTCGTCCAGTGCGGCGAGGCACTCGTCCACACCTTCGCGAATGAGGGTATCGGCCAACGCCGCTTCGCGCGGGCCGAGAGGTGGTGGGGACGGACCCCGGAGCATGTCACTGGTGTAGCAGGGTGGCGAGGGGACGGGTACACCTGGTTTCGCGTCGTCTGACGTGTTGACGGAGAAACGTGTCGAGAACGATTTCTTCAAGCGCCTCGTGGGGTGCGACGCCACACGACGAAGAGACCGTGATGGTGAGAGAGGAAGAGAAAACGTTGAAGCAGATTGGGGCAAGCGAGGTGAAGGAGTTTGTGGAGTGGGCACAGTTGCAAGGGAAGGTGGCTTCTTTCTCAGCCTGGCGCGGCGGGACGTTGAGAGCAACGACGGCGGTGGTGGTTTGGAGAATGCAGGCTGTGGGAGACGCGGCGTCGAAGATGAGATGAGAAAGGGAGATGATGAAAGATTAAGAAGTTCGGGCATGGCAGTGTTTGACGCTGTTGCTGAGCAGCTGGTCGACGACTTGCCGTCTTGAGAGGAAATGATCCGCAACGGTTGCCAGTAAGAGGTGGTTGCTGCGACAGAGGGGGCAATCCGGCCGGGTTGATGTGTGTGCTGCGCCACCCAAAGGGGAATTGTTGCAGAACAGAGTGCCACCGACGGCTGTTCGACGGGTCAAGGGCGTTGTCGCGGATTGAATGTCAGGAGGGCAGCAACGTCGAAGACGCAAAGTAAGAGTGAAGACGACGTTGCGGTTGTGAATGCAAGAGCGAGTGCGAGTCGACAAGTTCGCAGGCCGCAGTGGGTCTTGTCATCCCATCCCCACGGACGGCGCGTGTGCGAGACGGGGCACTGCGGCGCTGCAGGTCGCAAGCTCGCAACGGCCTGCGGGCAGCCTAGTGCATGTGTGCATCGGCATTAGCGTGTGCAGTGTGTGGTGTGTGCGCGTGTGTTGGTGTGTGTTTGCATGTGTTGTGCCAAAGGATGTGTGCGTCGTGCCAGGAACAGGCAGTGTACGCGGTGTGCACGCCGGAGTAGCGCTCGTCAACGGCGTTGCTACCAGGCGGTCAGCGGGGCGGCACAGGCGGGGAGCGAGTGAGCGAGTGAGCGAGCCGGCGGCGTCGGACGTCGGGCGTCGTCGGAGGCAGTCGTCGTCGAGCATGAGCGCGTGCGTGAGCGCGCGCATCATTGCGTTGGCGTCTGCGTCTGCGCCTGTGTCGCGCGCGCCAAATGGGAGGCGCCCGGAGGCGTTGCGCTCAGCCGCGTGAGCCGATGCCAAGCGACGCCCCAAGGGAGGAGCAAGCCACCGCCGCTGTCTGCGCTGCCTCGCGTCTGCCACGTCGTGGCGGTGGCGCACAGCAGAAGAAGCAGACGTCAGGTGCGTGAGGGTAAAGAACATGAGCGCGTCGCGCGACGCGCGCGCGCGAGAGACATGGGATTGATTCCAGCGGTAGTGACGCCGAGCGGACGGACAGACGCGCGTCGAATGCGAGCTCGATTGCGCTGCGCGCGCGCCGGCCTTGAGCGAGCGCGAGCCCAGTCGCGCCCCGCATCTCGTACTAGTGAGGCTAGCGCGACGCATGCTCGACGTAATGGGATCAGCGTCCGGTCAATCCCTCCGCCCGCATCCAGCCATCCTGTCGCGCGTGAGCATCATCCTGCACCGCATCACTGCGCCGCTCACGCTCGCCGCCCGCACTTGAATGATGGGCGCACTGCAACGTCCCGCGACCAAACAAAGGGCGTGATTAGTGTGACGGGAATCATGGTCCTAGGTGAGCAGGGGAGGGGAGAGGCAAGTATTGGGGAACAGCGAGAAGCAGCGCTCGAGCTCGAGCTAGAAGCCAGACTCGACGCCATCCATTCGACATGCACGCGCGCATGTGTGGGGTCAGTGCGCTCGCCGTGCGCGTTAAACTGCTTGCTAAGGGGTCAATCAGCACACTGTGGATCTGTCCGAAGTGTGCTTGCGCCTCTGCTTCCCGCCACGGCCGCTCACGGACGTCTCCGTCCTAGCTGTCCTCAAGGCATCAGCACAGAAGGGTCCCAATGTGCCCAGAGTTAGAGCCGTGCGGTCAATGCACACCACTAATACCAGTCGTCAGATTGGAACAGTCTGTTGTGTGACTGCAAGTGTTGATGACGCCCGAGTGATGGCCATCATATCAAGGGACCTAAAGCCATCAATCACGCCGCAGAATAGCATCCGCGCACATTCTACCCTGTTGCGAACACCAAGGACGCCAGCAACGACGCCAGCACAGACCACTGCAAACAAACTTTGCACCGCTGCGAACATCATGTCATGCATATGGTCGAATGTACAGACACAATCGACTTGCGTCGCCTCATGCGCGCCTCGTACCGGGATCTATGGAACTGCGGAATTGGTCCCTAGTCGGGGCCTTTCATAGCGGCCTTGAGCGCCTGAGCGTCAGTAATCGGTAGCGCATAACACCACTCACGGCCTCGAGCTGGTCGAGGTCATCCTTGACCACGCGGATCTTCTTCATCTTCTTGCCCAGCTGCTCCTGGATACTCTCGGCGTCCGCCCGCGACCGCGCGTCGTGGACAAACGTGACCGCGCAACCCTTGCGGCCGAATCGGCCCGTACGGCCTGTGCATGTCAGCGAGGTTGTTGGTCACATTACTCACCGATACGGTGGATGTAGGTCTCGACGTCGGGCGCAAAGTTGCCCTCGGGTCCCATGTCGGGCACATCGTAGTTGACAACCATGTTCACCTGCTGGATATCGATACCACGCGCAACGACGTTGGTCGTGATAAGCACCTTGGTCTTGCCGTCGCGGAAACCGTCGAGGATGGCGTCACGCTCGGCGTGCATCTTGTCACCGTGAAGCGACGCGACAGAGTGGCCTTCGCTGACAAGACGCTCCGTGATCTGGTCCGCGGTAATCTTTTTCTGCCCGTCAGCTAGCACGCGGGGACCTTAGCTCACCCGGCAGAAGACAATGCTCTGGCCAATGGTCATGACGTCGTAAAGTGCCGAGAGAGCGTCAAACTTTTCACTTTCGTCCTCACAGTCGAGGTACAGCTGCTTGATGGCATCGACCGTGATGTCTTCCTTCTTGAGGAAGATCTGGTTGGCGTTCGGGGCGAAGAGGCCGGCAAAGTTCTGCACCTCGTCGGGGAACGTGGCAGAGAAGAGCACATTCTGGACGTCGGTGGGGATCATTCTGTGGTCAGCGGGGTCAAGAGTCATTGACGCACTTCTTGATACGGAACGTCTGGTCGCCGAGACCCTGGAGCTGGATCATCTCGTCGGCCTCGTCCAGGACGAAGACACGGATGTTCTTGGGGTCGAAGACGCGGCCGCGGCTGAGCATGTCCACAAGCGTACCGGGCGTGCCGACCAGGATGTGGGCGTTAATACGCTCGTTGCGCTTCCACGAGCCAGGAACAGCAAGGAAGGTCTTGATCTGGGTGAATTGGCCGAGCTTGTCGATGACGCTCTGGATCTGGCGCGCCAGCTCGCGAGATGGCGCCAGGCAGATGGCCTGCGGCGTCATGAGCGCAGGCTCGACACGGCTCAGCATGTTGAGCGCAAACGCCGCAGTCTTGCCAGTACCCGACTGGCTCTGGCCGATGAGGTTGGTCGCGCTGGCCTGTCAATAAGGGCAAGGAAAGTGAGCACGCACGGGTTGGTGAGGAGCATGGGCAGCGCCTTCTCCTGGATCTTGGACGGCTTCTTGAAGCCCGTCGCGTAGATGCCCTTCAGAAGGTCAGGGTGGCTGAAGTTAGCTACAGCCAATCGTCTACGAAGCTCACAGAGGAAGCTCCTCAAACGTCTTGACGGAGTACAGCGGCGAGTTGGGGTCAGCCTGCAGGTCTGCGAGCTTGACCTGGGATGTTAGCTTTGATTACAAAGGAAAAGCTCACCTCGACTTGGAAGTCGTTGGAAATGAGACCCGAGACGTTGTCCATGTCGACCGACTTGCCGGCGCCCGACTTGGCGTCGCCATTATCACCCCATCCTGCTGTCAGGCAGGGGTCAGCGTGCGTACCCACCGTCGTCCATTGCTTCCTTCTTTTCGGCGGGCTTGTCAGATGACTCGGTAGGAGTGGCCGCGGCGTCGCTCTTCTTCTCTTCTTTTGGCTCGGTAGTAGCTGGCTTCGCCTTGTCTGTGGCGGGCGCGGCGGGCGTGGATGTAGATGTGGACTCTGGTGCGCGATCCTTGACGCCTGCAAGCGCCTTGCCAAAGAGAGGGTTGGCCGTGTTGGGCTTTGGACGTTCCTTCTCCTTTGGAGGCGCTTGTGTATCTGTGCTCAGGCCTGAGATGCGGGATGCGAGCGAGGTGACACCTGGGGAGGACTCTCGCGCTGGTGTGAGCTGGCTTTAAGCAAAGAGGAGCTCACCTGATGGCTCGGGGGAGTCAGAGTCGGAAGGAGCTTGAAGTCAGTTCTGAGGGAGCACAAGTGAAGAAAGAGTGAAAGAGAGAGAGAAAGAGCGACGAGGATGAGGATGGAATGGGTGGAATCAAGACGGGCGCAGGAAACGAGGGAAGGTGGGAGTAGGAGTGCTGCGTCCCAGTTGACGTGTGTCTGGCTGTCCGTGTTTTCTTCCTTCCCTGTTGCTGATCCATCCTCAACCGCAGATCCATCCTGCCTTCTGTTCGTTCACAATGCCGGCAACACACTCGGACGCCCTCTCTCCTTCTCAAAGGGCACTCACCAAACCCGCCGAGGCGCTTGGCGAGGTCACCCTTGGGCGCGCTCTGCGGCTCGTCCTCGTCGGTCAAGTCGGCCCAGTCCTTGGACGACATTGCAGCAGAGATGAAGGAGGGGAGAGGGAGGTGTGGTCGGCCGTGTTAGCTGGCCTCACTAGCCGTGCGCGGTCTGTGCACAGGGGGTGAGCGGCGGTGGTCTGTGGGGCGCGCTGATCGTTTCTCGTGTGTGTCGCTGCAACAAGATACTCCGGGATAGACTCTAGATGGGGATGCGATGGTGTGTGGTGGTGACGGTGATGGTGTTGATTGCGTCGAGTGTTGGGCGGCGACGGGTGGAAATTCGCGGGGCACCTGGACGACCCTCGCCTCGGAGCCATGCCGGCATTGGCGGTGGCCAACAGGCACTGCGCGCCGTGTTCAGGATGAACTCTTGCTTGTCTACTTCAACACCGCCCATGCAAGTCACAGTCAGGCAACACTGCACCCCGACGGCCGCAGAAAGCACCAAAACCCATGCGATGCATTTGATGAAATGAACAATGAGATTCTATTCACTACCATGATACTGTACAATCGAAGCGTCAGCCACAATCGGCAGTCGTTTTGGGGGTATGTCCAAGGGGTATCGTGGTATAATGGGACACGAGAACAGCTTTATAGTGGTATACACGAGCGACAGGACACAAGACATTGTTTAAAACTTGCACGGGCCACAGGCCGGCGAGGTGGTGGGGTTACCGAGGCGTGTGCCGCGCAAGTCGCAGCTTGTGAGGACGTTGGACGCACACACGCCCGAAGGCATGGCGCCCGCGAGACCGGGATTGTTCGCGAGCGAGAGAGCTTGGAGCCCAGAAGGGAGGTTCTTAGGTCCCGCAGTAAACGCGTTCTGCTGCAGGTAGCTGTGAATGTCAGCGGCGACCAACACTACGCACTTACATGGTTGTTAGCTCTGGCTGGTCCTCGAAGTTGGGGACGGCGCCGCTCAGCGCGTTGGAGGAGAGGTCCAGATACGTGATAGAGCTGGGGAGGGTGGGAAACTGGGAGAGTTGGCCGCCCGAGACGGTAAGCTGGGTCAGACCGGTCGCTTTGGCGAGGTCCGTGTCGAGGGAAAGGGCGGGGTTGGCGACGAGTATAAGATCGGTGAGGCTGGGGGTAGCACGAACGGTACCGCGCAAGGCGGTGCGCTCGATATCGATGGAGGAGAGGAGGGTGAATGAGTCAAGGTCGAGCTGGCCGCCGGGAAGCTGGCTGTGGCCTGAGATGCTGAGAGAGGAGAGGGAAGAGAGGTCCTTGAAGGTGGTGGGGAGCACGGAGGGGACGTGGGGGTACACGAGCTCGAGGCTCGTGACGCGTCCTGTCGAGTCGCAGGTCACGCCCGCCCAGCCTTGGCCGGAACAGGGCATGCCGATACCCCAGTTAGCGTCCGACATGTGGTTTGGCGCGGCGTCGGCAATGTCCTTGAGCGCGCAGAACTGCTGGATCGCACCGGCAGACGCGGTCGTGCCGGCGATGGGTGTAAAGTCGTTTGCACGCTCACGGAGTAATGGCATGCAAGCGCCACAGGGGTACGACCACAAGCCAGTGAACTGGACAAGGCAGTCATTGAGGCTTTGCGGGTTTGTCCATGGTTCAATACTTCTTTTGTTGTGGTTGGAGGGCGGCGAACTAAACTTGTTCTTGAGGATGAGGGCAATGGGCACAGTCCCAAGGATGAGAAGGAAGAGGAAGAAGCAACAGGCGAGGGCCTGGCGGTCAGTCACCACAATGCCACAAATACGTACTTTGAACCACCTCTTCTGGCCCCGCGTGCGGTTACGCCAGGCGTCCGACACCGAGAAGCGGCATGGGAGACAGCGCTCGCGTGCGCCGTGCGTCCGGCGACGAATACCGTTGAAGCGGGGTAACGTCAGCTGGTTCGATGGCCGCATGTTGTGGTACCAGCGTTCCCTGGGTGCCCCATCGTCTCGGGGTTCCTCTGACATCGAAGCCCAGAGCTGATTCCACGACACACCGCACCGGTCGCGGTGGCGATGGTTTTGGCCGGGTGGTATGGCGTGTGTCGCATCCTCATGTGTGGCGTTGTCGGCGGTAAAGCTATTCCAGAATTTGTCCCACCTGGAGTCGCCGGAACGGGATGTAGAGCCGTGAACGCGGGAGACATTATGGACGACAACAGCGTTGGCGGAGGCTTCTGCGTGAGCCGAACCGTGGGCGTGACGCGCGTGGGTGTCGGGTTGGTCCCCACGACTGCGCCATGGCGCCTTGGGAAGCCACTTGCTGTCGTCGTTGTCGGGCTTCTTGTCCATCGGGGGAACGAGGATGCGCGCGTAGTGAAGGCGCGTAGGTTCCTGCTGGCGAGCTGTGCTGCCGTCGCCGTCAGGCGACATCCAAAGCGCACCGAGCCTTCCCGCCCACCACCCTTCGCTCTTCTTGTTCGCTAGGACCAGCTGCTTGTTGGGTGCGTCTGCGCCGTGCTTCCCATGGTGGTCCTTGCCTGCCTTTGTCACGCGTACAGCGCCGGTATCTTCGCCTAGTACACCCAGGAATCGCTGTAAACGACTCTTAGGTGGCGCCGGCTGCGGGTGAGAGACGGCCGCGTCGTGATGGCTGTCGGCGGCCGCGTCATGGTGCCAGTCGGAGTGTGCGTTGGGGCGTCGGTCGGCGGCTGGGTCGTGGTGGGGGTCGGCGCGTGGGTCGTGATGGCGGTTGTTACCGTGGCGGTCGTTGCTGTGGTGTTCCTTACCGTGGTGATCGTCCCCTCCAGTGTCATGGGCGTGGCCGTCGTTCTTGGCGCCGGCTTTGGAACCAGGCTCAGATGTGACTACACCAATTATTCTCTGCAAAAGACTCTCCGTCTGCCCCGACTGCTGGTGAGAGGCCGCAGCGTTGTGCTTGGCACCATGGTGGTCGTTAGTGCCCGATCTGGAGTCGGGGTCCGCCGTGAGCCTTGCCCAGACCCCAGGACGCTTGTTCGTGGGCGCCTGGTGGTGAGACGCGCCGGGAGCCGCACTGGACGCGACGGTGTGAACTGTGATGGGCGCATCGTTGTGAGCCTGTGGGCGATCGGCAACAGCGTGGGGCGGAGCAGCATTGGCGGCGGTGTGAGATGAAGCTTGCGGTGCGGCGGTGTGCAACTCTTCCTCCCCTCCCGACTGTAGCGCCTCACCTGCATCGCGAAACTTCTGCTTGACACGTTCCGTCCACGAGGGCTTCTTGTCTGCTGGAACAGCGGGGTGGATTGGGAGATTGTGGACGGCGTGCGTGAGCGCGTTGGAGGGGGGAGGGTAGCCCGTGGCAGTGTCGTGATCACGGCGCGGGTGCGGAGCGTGGCTCGTGGCGGTGTCGTGAACCGGGCGTGCGGTCCAGTCTGCGTGCCGAACGGTGTCGTGGTGGGCGTCCTGCTTGCGGTTGGCGACCGGGGGAGGGTGTGTTGGCGTCGGCTCTTGGTTTGCCGATGTCTTGATTCCAGGCGCGTCGTGAACGTCCTCAGAGTAGAGCGAGGCAACATTGTACCCCTTCGGCGACGGGTGAGGCAACGACGACCGGCTCGGGATTGTGTGCGCCACGACCGCGGGTGGCGGCGCCCTAAGCGGCGGAGGCACCGTTCTGCCTGCTACTGGGCCGTGGGTCGTCGTTCCCCACCCGACTGGCGGTGCGGCAAGGACGTCCTCCGCCTTGCTTGGCCCGACGTGAGGGGCCGCTGGTGCTCCCGTCACCTGGTGTGTCCCACTTGTGGGCGAGACGGGTTCCTGGCCAAGGTCGGCGATTTTGGCGCGGAGTCGCTTGAAGAAGCCTCCCCGCTTTGGTGAAGGAGCGGCAGCGTCGTGAGGTTGCCCTGGAGCGTAGCCAGGACGGTGGTTGAGACCGTGGCCGGGACCGTGGCTGGGGGCGTGACCCGAAACGTGGCTGGGGCCCGGCGCGTCGTCGTACTTTGTCCTCGCTGGCGAGAGGGGGGGAGAATACGTCGGCGAGAGGGGCGGGTAAGCGAGTTTCTCCTGGGACTCATTTTGAGAATGAGGGATCGGTTGGCGCGCTGGCCCCTTGCGCTCGTTCTTGTGCGGAACGTTGTGATGTGTAACCGAGCCGGGGGTGTGGACGTCGCTCTGGGTGTTGTCATGCCTGCCGCTGTGGTGTTGCTGAGAGTTCTCACGACCGCGGTGGTGCTCGCGGGGGTGGTCGCCCGGGGGGTCGCGGGGGTGGCGCGAGCTGTCGGTGTAGTCGGCTCGCTGAGCACCATGCTGCGTGTGAAGATGACTTCCGTGTTGACGCGTGTCGTGCTGCTGGCTGTGCCCTTGGCTGTGGTCGTCGCGAGCATGGCTGTGCTGACGAGTCGGCCCACTCGCGTGCTCATCCCGGTGAGCATCGTGTGCACGAACGTGCTCGTTGGAGAGCGGCAAGTGGTCACGAGGGCCTGGCGGGGGAGACGGCTGATGTGGCGTGGGAGGAGTCGGCGGGCGCTGTGGCGTCGGAGAACTCGAGTGCCACTCTGTTGATACCGGAGACGCAGATGCCGAGCGCGGAGGCGGCGTCGCAAAACCCCGGACAATAGGAGAGGGGGTCAAAGTTGAGATACTTGGCTCGTGCTGGGGTCGTGGCGGAGGGTGGTGAGAGTGGGAGTGGGACGGCGCGTGGTGGACATTGCGCTCGGGGTGCGTGTCCTCTGGCAGTGCTACGGGGTGGCGAGGGGGACTGAGGCGGTAATCCGGGCTACGCGCGGGTGGGCCATGGTGCTGCACGTTCGAGAGGTTCAGCGGAGGCGGTTTCTGTTTCCTTGTCTCCTCCGGTGCCTCTCGACTGTCGTGTCGAACTGGAGGCAGGTGCTTGTCGTGGTGCGAGCGCGCGTGTGTGTCATCTACCGAAGGTTGACGCCGAGGTGGTTCATGTCTCGTCGTAGTCGTGTGGGCCTGGTGAACATGTGCATGCTGGTCATGCGGAGCCGGTGCTGGCCCCAAATTGGGAAGTGGCGAGATGGGGGCAGCCTGGTGGTGGCGGTCAACGTGGGGAGTCGGGCCGAAGTGCTCCTGGCGGTCGTCAAAGCTGATAGGCGTGATGCTGTCGGGGTAGCTGCTGCCACCAGCTGGAGTGTGGTAATCATGGGAGCCGCGTGATGGTCGCCGGTGTGTTTGCAACGGAGCGTGTGCGTGCGACACGGTCGAGGGACCCAGGTTGGGCAGAGGCGAGATGAAGCTGGGCGAGGACGAGCGTTTCGACGGCGGCAAGTTGTGCAGTGAGTGCAGCGACGGGGGACGTTTTGAGGGTGCCCTGTGGTCCTTCGGTGGCAGAGGCGGGGGTAACTCCGGCAGGGGACGCGAGTGCCGCTTTGTCTGAGGCGGAAGGGGCGCCGGGCCCAAGTTGGGAAGAGCGGACAGCGGCTCATCGATAGAGTCCCGAGGCGGCAGTGGTCTCGCGCCAGCGCCGCCAGCGTTGTGTGCGGAGACTGGGGTGCTGGGCCGATCAAGCTGGGGTTCAGCGAATGGCGGCTGCGTGACGCTCGCGTTTTTCAACGACGCTGGTAGAGACGAGCGACGACGACGCTGGTGGTCACCTGTGGGTTCGGCTCCCTCGTGCGAGACCTGCTTGCCTTGACCCTTACGTGCCCTTTGCCGTATGCTCTCCATCAACTGCTTCCTGTCGAATTGGAGACCGTGCATCATCCCCTTGAAGCGGCCGCCTTTTTGGCCGTCCTGGCTGCCTTCGCAGGGTTGTTGAGCGTGCTGAAGCGCTTGACCGGGGTGGCCATCGTAAGCTGGTGGGCTTGGGACGTTTTGTGACGACGTTACTGGCGCCTCTGATGGGTGGGTATCTAGCTGTTCGGACTTGACAAGCGGCGGCGAAGCGGGGACAGGCGAGGTGGTATGTGGCCAACCATGATCGAGGACGCGGGAGTCAGGCGAACGCAGTGACGGCGAGAGCAGTGATGGCGAACGGTACACCGAGCCCGGACGCACGGGGGCGGGATCCCACGACAGTGATCGACGCACAGCACGAGTCGTCGGCTGGTGGTGGGTCTGGCGGTTGACGTCGTCAGAACTGCCAGGCTCGCCAAGAGGCGCGTGATGACCAAGACCAGGCATCGGCGACAGAGGCGACTCGGGCGCCCGGTGCGGCAGGGCGGGTACATGTGCTGGCCCGTCTGCCGGTCGTGACTGGGGGTGGGGCAGATACCGCTGTGGTGGCACCGAAGGGGAGAAGCTGGGCGAAGACGAAGTTGGCGAGAGGGTTGTGACGTTTGCATCGCTGAGATCTTGAGGCGACAGTGGCCGTTGCGGCCGTTGAGGGGTGTGTGTCGATGTCGCCGCTGGTGGTTGCTGCGCCGGCGCGTGCGGATGAACAGGCGGGAGCGGCGGCGGCGGTGACTGTGGCCGGAGCGAAGCTGGCGAGTACGGCGTCATGGGTAGCGAGGACGCCGCGTCGCTGTACACGTGCGCGTCGTCGTGATGGGCCTGGCCGTGGGTGGGACCATGGGCATGTCCGTGGGCCGATGAGTCAGCCACAAAGGTTTGAGCAGTCGGCGTGCTCGACCGGGAGTTTGCCCTCCGAGTCGTGTGTCCATGGTCGTGGGTGGTGCTGCCGTTGAATGCCTGTTGCGTGGGACGCTCCTGAGCTGGCACTACTGCAGCGGGTACAGAGCTACTAGGCTCACTGTCCAAGGTCGCCGCATGGTGGACAGAGTCTTCGGGCTGACCAGACACTTCAACGGTCTTCTGTTCGGCAGCCTCCTTTTCAGCGCCCTTCCTTTCTTCAGCGGCCTTCTTCTTCGCGACGGCTGCTTGTTCCTCGTCGGTCCTCTTTTTTGCCTCGTAGAGCTCAAGCAGCCTTGGATTCTCGTACAGTCGCTTTGTGGCAGGCTGGCTTGGCGGGGCTGGCGTAGGCTCAGGCTCTACTTGCGCAGGCACCGGTACCCATTCCCGGGGAGGTGGCGAGTGCTGGTTCAGATAATCGGCCGCCATCATCGTTGATGGCCCAAACGCCGTGTCGGGTGTCTGAGTTGCGTCGGGAGACATGGGATCGCGCCACGCACGGCGTGGTGATGGCGTCCAGTCGTCATCGGCAGTCACGTTTGACACGGTAATGGGCTGGGTCTTGGGCGAGTATGAAGGTCCGGGAGACGCGGCGCGGGCTGGCGCCACACGCGTGTCGGCGTGGCCTGGCGGGTGGGGGTCGATGGCGGGGTCATGGTGCGTGCTGTTGTCCGTGACTTGGCGCGTCGCATGATGCCCCAGGGGTAAGTGTGTGTCGTGGTGTATGACCTGCGCTGGTGGCCGAACCGTACGCATCGACGAGGCAGAGGACCTCCGCGAGGCCACGGCCCTGTTGTCGTGATGCTCCCGCGGGTCATCGCGGCGGCCATGGAAGGTCGCCAAATGCTGTGGCGAATACATCGACGACGTTGGAGTCAGGCCTGGCGAGTAGTCAACTGGCGTGTCCGGGTCGGCGAAGGGATCACTGCGTGCGGCGATCTCCATTGCCAGCAACGACAGCGCCCGCGGACGCCGTGCCTCGTTCGTGTAGCCGTGGAGCGCTGGTGCCACCGGCGTGGCTGCCGCGTGCGGCGTGTGAGACTGCGCGTGCACCGTCGTAGCATCGTGGTGCTCGTGCCGCTCGTTGCCGTGTGGCAGGGGGTGCGATGTAGTGGAGGGCGGCACAGTGTTGGCGGACACCTGCGATGCTGCCGGTCGCGACACGGGGTGGGCAGTTACCGGTGAGTCAGCCCTAGGCCCCGGTGTCCAGCTTGCAGATGAATCGGTGTAGCTCCCGTCCGAACTGATCCAGCTCCCATCTGAACTGGCGCTTGTAGGCCTTTCGGGAGTGGTGTATTGCGCATGTGCGTTAACCGCTGGCAAAGTGTGCGTGATCGGCTGGCGCGATGGCGGGTGGCTCTCTAGCGGCGCAGGGTGGACGTGCAGCGACGTTACGTGCTGCGAACCACCATGTGGCGCATCTGCAGTGATCGAAGAAGGCTGCGGGGAGTGGGGGATCTTGGCGAGCAGAGAGTCGTGTTCCGCATTGAGCAGGATGTCGCTGTATCGCACATTTGCGCGGTCTGTGGTGCCGTGTACTGCCTGGTCTGCCGGCACAGGGTGTGCGTGGGCCGAGGCCGAGGGACCCTCACTCTCCCGCTCATGCCTGTAACCGTCGTACGCGTCGTCGCTGTCCACGGAAGTATACGACGAGGCGGACATTGGCACGTCGCTTGCCGGCGCATGGCGGTGGGCTAGCCCGTGGTGAGACGCGTCGGCGTGCGAGTGGGCGACCGTGCCGCGTACCGACTCAGCGACACTAGAAACGTTAGACAGATTGGTCGTTGGATGTGTTGGGTCACGGTGTGGCGTCAACTCTGGCACTGTAGTGTGCGCTCCGTGCTGAGTGGTAGAAGGCAACGGTGGTGTGTGCGTCGCGTTGGGAGCGGCGATAGAAGAGTACACATGCGAACCCGTCGTGAGCGTGTCATCGGGGGAGACTGGCTCCTGCTGCGTTGTACGGGGTAGCGAGGGCGTGGCGTTGGCGAGAACGATAGTGTCATAGGGAGATGGAGCGGTGGTGCTCGCGTGGTGGGCGTGGGTAAAGGCTGCGCCGGGGCCGTGAACCACTTCCTGGCGATGGGCCGCGTCGTGGACGGGCGTGCTGGCGCCGTGAGTCGCGCCGTGACCCTGTGTCGCGCCGTGGGGGTGAGTACTCTGAGGGCCATACAAACCACCATGGATAGCAGGGGGGAGGGTAAGGCCATATTGTGGGTAAGGGGAGAGGGTAGCCGTGGCGAACGAGCCAGAGGACGATGCAGTCGACGCACCGTCGTCAGCGGGCGCGCGTCCGACGTCCTGATGACTGTGGACATGTGGGCGGTCGGCATGCGGTCCGATCAGCGCAGTCGACACTACCGTGGACGGAACGCCAGAGGGAGGACCAGCGTCGCGGTGCAGCTCCAACGACGGGGGACGCGAGCGAACGCGCTTGGTGCCGTGGGCGTCAGTGTCGTGGTCTGCGCCGCGTACTGCGTGTGGTGGCAGAGTCGACGTCGTTGCGTGTCTGCTCGATTCGGCGTGTACTTGCTGGGGACCAGAGGCAGTAGCGTCGTGAGAATCGTGTACACGGTGGCTGTCGGCGCGTACCGGCTGACCGAGAGCAGGTAAGGGCAACGGCTCGGCAGCGCTGAGGCTGCTGCTGCTGGAGACGCGGCTCAGGCTCGGACCATCCCGAGCGCGCACGTAATGGCGCCACTGCGCGTGAGCCTCCTCAAAGTCGGGTGAGTCGGAACCCGTTGACGACGAAGGGGAGCGAACGCTCTCGCGGTGTGCGTGAAGCGGAGCTTGCGACGTCGAGTTGGTCTCGCGCGCGTCGACAGCATGGGTCTTTGCGCCGACATGCTTTGCGTCGCGGCCATTGTGGGAGTCCCTCGACGGCACGTCGTGGTGGAACCGTTCGAGGCCCTCGTGCAGGCTCTCGTCCCAGAACGAGGACGTAGAGCTTAATGGCGTCAAGCCAACTTCCGAACGATCGTTAGATGCCACATTACCCAAGGTCGTGAATGGCTGGTGTGTCGCCGTCGTAGGCGACTCGGTGCCGCGCGTGGCGGTACCTGCCAACAGACTACCTGCCGACCCGCGAAGGCCGTGGCGAGTCAAAGCCAAGCGATCTGTCCCGTCATCCGAGTCGTAAGGGGACAGCGGCGCAATATCTATCGGCCGGCGACTGTGCCCTGGGAACGTGTTTAGAGTCGTCGGGTGCGGCCACGAGTTGACGTCTGGGCCTGCCGGGCCAGATGGCGTTGTACCGGCTCCCAGCGCCAAGGGTTCACGGCGGGGATCTTCGTTGTGCGGGTACTGGTCCAGAGCCAAGCGCTCTCTAGGCGACCCAATCAGCCGCGGCGAGCCTCGGATGTCATCTGGCGAGTCGGGCTCTATGGCAACGCCGTTGTGGGGATACCGATCCACGGCCAACGGCCGACGGTGAGAGTCGGCGCGGCGTAGCTCCACGTCCTGGCTCGAGGACACACTTGCCTCCAGCGCTAAATGAGTGGCCACTGGCGACTCGGGCTCGATGTCAACGCCGTTGTGCCGGTACTGGTCAACAGCCAGCGGCCGATGGTGAGGACCCGTGGGCGACACAGTAGACCGCCGGCGGGCGACATGGTGTGCCCCCTCCTCCGGGCTTGAGGGTACACTACCGGCGTCGAGCAGGCGTTGGGTGGTGAGGGGCGACTCGGGCTCGATGACAACGCCGTTATTGGGGTATTGGTCCACTGCCAACGGCCGAGGATCCGTTGACAGCCTACGGTGAAAGCCGGTAGACCGCCGGTGCGGAGAACGCGGTGATATCTCGGGGCTAGACGGCGCCGAACCCGCGCCCAGCAAACGACGAGTGCCGATGGGCAACTCAGGCTCAATAACAACGCCATTGTGGGGATGTTGACCCACAGCCAACGGCCGACGGTGTGATCCGTCCTCGGGGCTCGATGGCGCTGTGCCTGCCTCGCGGCCAGTCGGTGAGTCGGGGCCAATGTAGACATCGTCGTAGAAGTTCTCAGCCCCCAGCGAATGACGGTGCGAGCCCGTTGACGACCGGCGTGAGCCGGTCGACCTGCGTACGAGGGAACGATGGTGCTCTGCCTCCGGTCTCGAGGGCGCCGTACCGGCGTCGAGCAAACGACGAGTGCCAACAGGCGATCCGGACTCAACTACAGCACCATTGTGAGAGTGCTGGGCCACCGGCCGGTGTGACCCAGTAGACGTGGGCTCCGGAGAGTGGTGGGCGCCGTCCTCGTGGCTCGGAGCCGCGTCGAGCAGGCGACGTGAGTCGACCGGCGACTCGGGCTCAATGACAACACCACTGTGGGGTCGCTGGTCCAGCGCCAGACGGCCGCCGTAGCGCCTCGGTGAGCCTCGGATCGACGAGGAAGCTGATGAAGCCGACGGCAAGGTCTCCACATCGACGTCGTGTCGAAGGGCAAGGGGCGGAGGGCGGTGAGGGATGCCGGGGGCAGGTGGGTGTGGGATGCCTTGAGCAGTTGGGTGTGTGGGCGCATGCGTGGCGACCTCCGGCGAGCCCGAGGCGTGCTCGCCAGGCGTGGTTGGCGAGGTCGCGGTCCTGTCGTGATACTCGAGCAGATTGCCAGGGACGACGGGAGAAGTAGTGGCACGATTTTCCTCGGTCTGGCCCGTCGCAGAGCCACCGTGTGCGTGTTCTGGAACGGCGGGATGACTTGCGGACGGCGGGCTGTGGGGACGACCGGGGGAAGCTGCGTCTTGGGGTGGACCAGGAGACAGTGCATCACGAGGCTGAGTAGGGGACAGTGGCTCGCGGGGACCACCAGGTGAAAGTGCAGTCTGCGGCGGCGAGTTGCTTCCAGAACCAGCAGGATCCCCAATTGTAAGTCCCAAGACGTTACCGCTTGGTCCAGCCTCGTTGATGACTCCTGCCTCCTGGATGCCATCTTCAGCACCGCCCGTAGTGCCTTGAGGCGTTGCCCTGCGAGCCCTTGAGGCGTCGTCGAGTAACGACATTGTCGAGTGGGAACTGCTTGGTGACGCGGGCTCCAAGCGGGTGGCGCCAATTGGGGGAGAGTGAGGACGGCCGCCGACGGTCGTTGTGCCGTCGTGCTGCTCAGCGGAATAAGGACGGCCGCCGACGGCCATAGTGCCGTCGTGCTGCTCAGCGGAGTGAGGTCGGCCACCGACGTTCGTAGTGTCGTTGCGCTGCTCAGCGGAGTGAGGTCGGCCACCGACAGTCGTAGTGTCGTGCTGCTCAGCAGAATGAGGACGTCCGCCGACGGCCATAGTGTCGTCGCGCTGCTCAGCGGAGCGAGGGCGGTCACCGACAGTCGTAGTGTCGTGCTGCTCAGCAGAATGAGGACGTCCGCCGACGGCCATAGTGTCGTCGCGCTGCTCA
>JAMALP010000004.1:117268-245637 GCA_023627985.1 Cutaneotrichosporon sp. PT3311B | reverse complement strand
GCTGCTCAGCGGAGCGAGGACGGCCACTGACGGTCGTAGTGTCGTGCTGCTCAGCGGAGTGAGGTCGGCCACCGACGTTCGTAGTGTCGTCGCGCTGCTCAGCGGAGCGAGGACGGTCACCGACAGTCGTAGTGTCGTGCTGCTCAGCAGAATGAGGACGTCCGCCGACGGCCATAGTGTCGTCGTGCTGCTCAGCGGAGCGAGGACGGCCACTGACGGTCGTAGTGTCGTGCTGCTCAGCGGAGTGAGGTCGGCCACCGACGGTCGTAGTGTCGTCGCGCTGCTCAGCGGAGCGAGGACGGCCACCGACGGTCGCAGTGTCGTGCTGCTCCGCAGAATGAGGACGGCCACCGACCGTCGCAATATCGTCGCGTGTCGGCTGTTCAGCGCCGCTTGGAGCGGCAGGCTCCGCTGCCGACAAATCAGTCGTGCCTGTGTGACCGATGTCGTCCGTATGGGCGTCTGCAACGGTATGCGACGGCGCCGTAGTTGTCGCGCCTACTGGGCCGAGGTCCTCGATGCCAGGTGCCATGGGCGAGGACATCGAATCGAACTCTGAACCGAATTGCGAGGAGTTGACCCGAATGAGATGGTCGCCACCGGGCAACGTCCCGGCAGGAGCGCCTGGCCTCGTCTCGTTCGAGACGCCGGTGATGCTGTCTCGTGTACCGGATGGTCCTGCGACGGCGTTGCTGGAGGCAACCGCCACAAACTGGTCATCCTCACTTTCGTGCCGTGTTCCCGACGGGCCGGCCAGGATGTCATCTGCGCGTGGGCCTGGAGAGAGCCGGTCTTGGCCTGGGGGAAGCAGGTCGTCGTTCGCCGCCGGGCCGGGAGAGAGCAGGTAGTCCGACTGCGCGTCGGCAACATTGCCCAGGACGTTCAGAGGCTGTTGGTTGTTACCTTGAGCGGCGTCGTCCTCGTCCGAGCTCCAGATCGACGAGACTTCGTCCTCGTCGGGGATCAAGTGTGGCCCTCCATGCTGGTGCGTACCGGCTGCTGGTTCACCGTGGGTGTGGGCGTCGATACCCCGTTCGCCATGGCTCGTGGCACCGTGAGCCGCATCGTTAGCTGTCAACTGCGGTTGTCCGGCGAGCTGGGGCGCGACTCCTAAATAATCAGTTGGCCGTCCTTGAACCAGCGTGGGCTGCTCGGGTTGTGTCACATCTTTTAAGCCAAGCGCGCCGATGCCGGCTGTAGTCTGAGCAACGTCATCGTTGGCGCCCTCCTCGTCATCCTCGTCTGGATCCTCGTGCTCTGGATGTCAGTGACTGATCACAAGGCAGACGCCCCAGCGTTGGGCCCCTCCACTCCGTATGGTACTCACCGCTTTCGTAGTCTGGACCAATGTGCATCTCCCTCGCCGTGGGAGACCGGGGAAGACCCCACTCGCCGGGCTCACTGGACCAGTACGACCCTTGTAATTCCTTTCCTTGGTCGCCGGGTCGCCCGTCATAGTACTTGCGCGCCTCGCCTTCGACAACCTTGCCTGGCGGGCTGAGTATGCGGCCAGTATTGTCCCGAACAAAGCCATCACCTCGGTCGCGTTGACGCGACGTCTGGCCTCGACGACGGGAGCGCTTCCCGCCGCGCTTTCCGCCCTTCTGACCGTCGTCCTCGTCGTCGGTCATCTCGATCTCGAGATCAAAGCTGGAACCGCTCACATGGCTCGTGCCGTCACTAACGCTGCCCTCGGCCACGTCGCCCCTCTTCACGGCGCGGCCCTTGTTGGCTCCGGGTTTTTGTTCCTTGCCTTGCTGCTTGCCGCCGGCCTTGGCCGCGTCTTCTGGGCTGACGTAGGTGGGATAGATACTGTCGGAGTCAAACTCGGAGTCGGAGTCGACGTCCTGAGTCCCGCGGTTCTGACCAACTGTACCCCCATTCGCGTCCGTGCTATTCATTAGTACAGTTGCCTCACCTGTCTCATTGGCCCCTTGTGCTTGGGCCGTGGCGGCGTTTTGCCTGGCAGCCTCCTGCCTTGGGACCCCCAGTTGAGCAGCGACCAGATTTCCGGCTTGCTGTGCGGCAGCCTGTATACGGGCCGTGTCCCCTGCGGTCGCGTTCGCATACCCGACGTCGTCCACATTTTGCTGTGTCGGCTGCGCGGCATAGATTGGGGACCCCACGTCGGACCCGTAAACAGACCCGTAAGCGTCTGCCTGGGCCATAGACATGGGGGGTCGTGAGGCGACGGGCTGCGAGGACGGCATGGAATATTGTGGCTGGACGTACGCGGCTGGAGCTTGCTCCCATCCGGAAGTGTCGTTGACGACGGGGGATTGGTACGCCGGTTGCGGGCGGACAACAGCAGCAGGAAGTTGCGCGGCTGGCTGTGCAGAGGCCTCGTCATACAGCGACTGGTTGTTGTAGGTGTGCCCTCCCTGCTCGTATCCCGGGTCATACTCGTCCTCGTCTGAGGACGTGTAATCGGACCCGGCGTACTGTTGCAAGTGCGGCTGTGGTTGCGGCTGTGGCTGTGGCTGATACGGTGGCGCTTGCTGTTGCGGTGCGACAGGGGCTTGAGGACGCACAGTCGGTGCGCGGGTAGATGGCACGGCCGTAGCAAACTCCTGCGGCGCGGCGGCGGGGGGCGGCGACGTCGGAAGCGCCGCTTGTGGCGAGACCTGGTCCTGCACGTCGGGGAAGGACTGGACCGGAACCTGCTGCTCCTCGCTCTCAGAGAGCGAGCCGATACCGACAACGTCAGGCCCAGCACCTGGTCCAGCTCCGAGCTCTTCACCTTGTCCTGCTGCTGGTCCCGCTCCTGGTAAATTGTCGGGAACATCATTGAGCGCATCGCCGCCGGCAGCAGCGCCAGCACCCTGGCCAGCAGGTACAGCAGGCCATTGCGGCTGGGATGCCAGCTGGGGAGAGCCAGGCGCGTGTGGCCCCAGCGTCGACGCCGTTGAAACCTCCTCGAGCTCGTCCGGCCGTTGGGGCGCATTGGGGTATTGCGACATTACGTCGTCGGGGCTAGCTGGTGCATCGCCGCCACCCGCACCTGCAGCTCCCCCGGCAGCAGCGCCAGCGGGCGCCGATCCGGGTTCAGCTCCAGCTGCGGGGTCCGAGGAGTTCGCACCGGCCGCGGCGCCCGCGCTGTCGGCGTTGGCGCCTGCTTGAGCGGTTGCCCCTTCGCCTGCGCCTCCGGCTGCCCCTGCGGCCGTGTCTGGGCCCTCACCCTCTTCTTCGCTGTCGCTTTCGCCTTCGCCCTCTTCTTCGCTGCTGGATTCGCCGCCGTCCTCGCCCTGGCCTGCCGCAGCGGCAGCAGCTTCTCCCGCCTCGGGTGATTTAGGCGGGAGCTTGGGAGAAGGTGGCACGACGACATTTGCCTGTTCATCGTCCGACTCGTCGCCGTCCTCCTTGGCTGCGTTCGTGACACCCGTGGCAGGCGGCTTGTCGCCTTCCTCGTCACCAGACTCGGCCTCATCCTCAGCCACGTTGGCCAGTTCGACGACCTCGCCGTCGTCCTCCTTCTTCCCCTCGCCGTTCGCCTTGGCCTCCGCGGCTGCCAGGGCGGCCAACTCCTCCGCCTCGCGGATAGGTGTAGGCAGAGACGGCGTGGGGGAGATGACGCCCGGAACGTTGGCGCCATTCTTTGGCGTTTCAGGCGGGGTAGCAACGGCACCAAGACCGCCACCAGTAGGCGACGCTTGTTGGCAGTTGTGGCCTCCGCAGGCGTGCGGCGTGGGTACGATAGGGCTGGAGACGTTTGACGCGCAGTCCGCCATCTCCATGACTTCTCCCCCGTCGCATTTTCCCGGAAGCTCGGGCACGGGCCCGTTAAGGAAGGAGGCGCCATCCGCGGCGGGGCTACCCAGGTCGCGCGTGCGATCGCCAAGAGGCGGCGGCGTGCCGACTATAGGGCTTTCGGGGTCCTTTGCTGGCGGAACCTCGCACTCGCCGCAATCGCACGGTTCGGCTGGCTCGGCGGCCTCGGGCACTGGGCCACATGGCACCTGGAACTCTGGCGACTGGCACGCAGACTGGGGGACGTCGGTGCAGTGCCGTGGCGGCGAAGGCGCGTCTGGGATCTCGCACTCGACCGGCTCGCACGCAGGTAACTCGGGCGGAACGCACGCGGTCGGCATCTCGGCGATGGGGCTCTCGCACGGCTCGCATTGCACGTTGCTGAAGTCGCATACCTCGTCGCCATCGGGGAGAGGCGTGCACACTGCGGGCGAGTCTGGGCCGGGCTGCGAAGTTTGGGGCTTGCCCGGCTCGCATGGTGGCAGCGGCGTGTGGACTGTCGGGCTCTCGGCGACGTTATTCAGCTCGCGCGCACCAGTATCAGGCTGCGCCTGGACCGCCTCTGTACCCGGTTTCCGGCCCCGCCGCGCCAGGTCCGTGTCGATGGTGAGGTGCGTGGGTGGACGTGGTGGTCGCGGCGGCGGCGCACGGGAAGTATCAGGCGTGGTCGCTGGAGGAATGAAAGAAACGGGAAGATCCCGGGCGGTCGGCGCGTCTTCGTTTGGCACATTACCCAGTTCCTGGATGGGAGGTAGAGCCCGTGGCGTTGCTTCCTCGTCTATGCCGTCGTACCCGCCGCACGTCGAGCAGATGGACACGGTGCTCAGTCGCTGACTGGAGCGGTAGTAGTCGTCAAAGAGGTCTTGGGGAATCGCGCGGGACGCGCGATCAGACATGTCGAGGTACGCCAGCATGGAGGTATCCCCCAGTTGGCCGTGTACCGACGTCGCTGATGGCGGGGCGTGAGGCACCGCTTGGCCGCGGGGTACGCTTTTCAGCTGTGGGAGCTGCGCGAGCGTGCGCATGGCGAACGTGGGCTTTTCGGGGCTCATGGGACGATCGCGCGGTAAGGAAAATGGCCTGCGAGAGTGCATGCACCGGTCGACGCCGCGGGTGACCATTATCCAGAAGTCGCTTCCAGCCGCGGGCGCGGACGCCGGGCCCTCCAGGCAGTCGGAGGACGGCGAGAGACACCCAGACGACTCGAACGTCTCCTGTTGCGCCGGCGCGGACGACCATGGGTGGCAGCAGGGGCCTAGCGTCGGAGGGCATGGCTGAGATGGTGCTGGCGGGGTTACAGGCTGTGATGGCGCTGGCGGTGTTGGGGTTGTGGGTTCTGATGGTGTAGCCGGGGTAGCGGTACGCGGGGTGGAAGGTTCGCCTGCGCGCTCAAAGCCCCCGCGGGGTTTGGGCGTCGGCTCGGCGGACTCTTCTGGTACGGGGGTTGTGGGCTGCGTACGTGCTGGTGGCAGCAGAGATGGGGGGAGCGACCCGGTGACGCTGGGCTGGAGGTAGTGGTCAACGACGTGGGAAGTGGATTCGCCGAGGAGGGTGAAACACTCGTCTAAGAGGGCATCAGCCGTGTCTGGCCCGGCGTACTCGGACTGCGGGGGTAATGGGGGTAATAAGAGTGGTGCCTCGATTTCGCGCGGGATAGTGGCGGGCGGCTCGTCGTCGCCAAGGTACGCGTCGTAGATGGACGGTGTGGGTACCGACGAGGGCTCGGAGCGTTCCGAGATGGGCGACAGAGGCGTGAGGCGGCGTCTGTCGGGGAGTGGCAGCGTCTGCGTCAGAGGCAGGTACGACTGCTCTTTGTTCGTCGTCGGCGCCGGGGCTGCCGCCGGCGAGGACTCGTCCTCGGGCTGCGGATCATAGCATTCGCTCAACAGTAGAGTCGGTGCCTGCGCAGGCCCAAAGTACTCGGACAGGGAGGAGAGCGGGGGCACAAAGTCGTCGCGGGAGCGGGACGTCGACGGCTCGCCTTCAGAGCCGTAGCATTCGTCGAGAAGCTGTAGTGTCGCGTGGGGCGTTTCGGAGCGGTGAATCTCGGAGGGAGAGGGGATGCCGCCGCCGCTGCCGCCACTCGCCATTGGCGGCGACGGAGGAGGAAAAACCACGCCCGAGGGGTAGTGGAAGAATGGGCCGGGCGGGGGCGGCGCCATTGTCTCGTGAACGGCTGTGCCGTGTGTGTCAGTCAGTAGTATAGGTGTTGTTGTAGTAGTGTGGGTGTGACGTGACGCCGAGGTCGGAGTTGTGTGGACGGCGTTCAATGTCTCAAAGTCGGCGTCAACACCGCGGTGGCGGCGTTCGGTCGGTCGGCAGTCACGAACAACAGAACGGGATGTTAGCAATTGTGAGGATGTAAGTTCCGCGTTGCCATCGCTATATTGCCCTCTACCGTGGCTACGGAGTGTTGCAAGGCATGTGTGATGCCTGATGGTCGCGGCTGCACGCTGCCGCTGCACCTGGCCTGCCCCCAAACACCCACCATCACACCTCGACAGGCATCAAGCTTGACAAAACGAGCGAGAAGGCACGCAGCCGCATTGTGTATGGCGCCCATCACTAGGTTAGTTCATCACTGCAGGCGGCTGGAGGCGCGGAGGAGGCGACGACAATGTGGTGATGACAATGGGTGTCGGTCCAGTGCGCATCAGTGCCCATCCAGGGGAGGTTGATCACGCTGATTGCGAAGAGCCATCACTCGAGTCCATTATTCGGGCTGCGCCCTACGTCCAACCGCCGAGTAGCCAATCTGCACGAGGCACGACCGCGGCCCCGGCCTTGTTCTCCCATCGTGCATGTATGCAGGCCATCCGCCTCATTATTAGTCTACGGGTTCGGGGTGGGTGTCGGTGATGCACCGCCACCGGGTATGTATGCGGCGCGGCCGACCTGCAGGTTGTTACATTACGGCCGCCACGGCTTGGACTTTGACCGGGTCGAAGCCGACGTGGACGCCGACCGAGACAGTGTGTCGCTCCGCGCGGCGTCGCTCTTGCGCGAGCTCTTGCTCGCCGACGACTTTACACTCAACCGGTTCCCCTTCTTCTTCTTCTTTCCGTCGGCGTCGTCAAACTTGCCCGTGTTGCGGATCAGGCTCTTGCGTGCCTTGACGTAACGTGGGTCATTGTCGTCCTCCTCGTCACTCGTGTCATCGCGCATCCGCCCGATCCGCGTGTCCCAGTTGTGCTCCGTCGACTTGCGCGCGGGCGGCATGCTGTCGTCCGAGTCCTGGGCGGCAGCGTCAAGGTACTGACGCGCACGCTCCTTCTCGAGTTCGCGGGCGTGCTGCGCGTCACGCTCATCACGCTCCCGCTCGGCCTCGCGGGCATAGTACTGTGCCTGCGCCGACTGCTCCTCTGATGGCGCCTGAATACGAACACTCCGGCGGCGAACAATGCCCGAACCATCACCAAGGGTCACATCCTGTTGTCCATCAGTGGTGGCCTGGTGGTCCGTGCGTGGTGGCTGCTCGGCTGGTGCCTGATGGTCCTTGGGCACGCGCTCATTGTCGACCATCTTGAAAGCACTCGTGTCGACGCTCTCGTCGTCCGAGTCGGACTCCATGGGCCGCGACGTGCTCGTGCTCGGCCCCGCAGCAGGAGCGGCATCGTTGGCGCCGCCCGCATCCTCCTCGGCCGACTCGTAGATGCTCGCCTCGTCACCGGACGCGCCGCGCGACTTGGTCGAACGCTCCGAGCGCGCCGCCGACGTCGGCCGCACAACCGGCTCCTCCGGCTCATCGGGCGGGAGATGTACAGGACCCGGCGCATGCACGTCGTACAATGTGTTGACGGGCGGCGGCAGAGTCGCGGGCGGCATGGGCGATGTTGGCCGCATGGCCGACTTGAGCGGCGGCGAGCGCATCTTGGACGGCGGCAGTGGCGACAGCGGCCTCTTTTCCGTCGGTGCGTCGTCCTTGCGCTTCTCGTTCATAGATTTGCGACGTTCGGCCGCGCGCACAGGCTTGGGCTTGGCGATACGTGCCGAGTTGGACCGCGAGATCGAGTCGTTGGGTCCGAGCTCATCGTCGTCGCGAGACACACGCGGCTGCTGCATGACCTGGCTTGGGAGGACAAGGCCGGGTGCAAGCGACGAGCCCGGTGCCTTGGGGATCTCAAAGCTGCTCGAGCCCGGTGCCTTGGGGACGTCCGGCATGGCAGGCGGGGGTGCGTGGGCCATTGGCATGGTATGCTGGCCGGCGGCAGAGGACGGGGGTGCCGTAGTCTTGGATTTGGCGCTAACGGTAGACGCACGCTTGGATTTGGCTCCGCCCGGAGCAGACTTGACCGTGTTGGAGCGAGACACGGCGGTGCTCGATGGCGCCGTCGGTGCCTTTGCGGCAGACGACGCCGGGCGGCGCGGCGTGGCCGTACCGTTGCTGACGACGGTGGAGCGCGACTTGGCCGACGCAGACCGCTTGACCTTGGGCCGCGGGGTCTGAACAAGGCCGACGTCGGCTGCTGACCACGTCTTCGCAGGCCGGTTGGCCACCGAGACATAGTTGCCCATGTCCTCGTCCGAGCTCGAGTCTGAGCGCGTGCGTCGACCATACTGCTGCGTCGGCCGCACGTTGCTGTTCCAGCTACTGGCCGGCGACCCAGGGCGGCGGCTGTGCCGGCGCTCATGCTTGGGACCCTTGAAGAAGCGTGCGATGGAAGCGAAGAAGCCGCCGCGCCGCTTCTGCGTGGCGGTGCGCGTGCTAGACGAGTCGCTGTCCGCGTCACGCCTGCCACGCACGTGGTCGTTGGACACGGTGCGCCGCATGGGCGCGTGGTGCAGCTGCGGCTGGTTGTACCTGGACGGTGTGCCTAGCTCGCTTGCGGCACGGCGCGTGCCAGGCGAGTGTGCCGGCGCAAAATCTTTCATGGGCGTCGGCGGCTGACTGGCCCGATGGGTGCTGCCGTTCATTGTCGACGCACGCGGGTTCTCGTGCATCACCAGGTTACCGCGTGGTTCGTCGTCCGAGCTACCGTTTTCGTCCACCTCGGCAATGCTGTCGTTGACGCTGCCCGGGCCGCGCAGCGACACAATGTGCCGCTGGAGCAGCTGGCGCTTGGGAGACATCATGGAAGGGCCATTAGCCGCGCCACTCTCGTCGTAACCCGTCTGCGACGCAGACTGGGACGGCGCAAGCGACCCGTTCGACTCGAGCTCGTACGCGTTCGCGTTGGGCCCGACGCCGTCGCCGTTCATGGCGCTCATCTTCTCGAGGTCCTCGAGACCTGCGCGCGCCTGGCCGAGCCACATCTGCCCAACAATCTCCATTGCGCGGAAGCGCTCCTCAAGGCCGCGGGTCATGACCTTGTTGCGCTCGCTCTCGATGCGGACTTCAAGAGCACGCAGGTGCTCCTCGCAGCCGAGCAGCTCAGCCTGTGCCTCCTTGAGCTTGCTTGCGCGCCGCGTCTCGCGCCCAGTAGTCGACATGCCCGACATGTCTGACGCAAGCGAGATGCTCGACGCACGCGACGACATGATCTCAATGTCGCGCAGCTGCTCCGCGTTGAGGCTCTTGGCCATGTCCTTGAGGTCAGACTTGGTCGGGCGCGACTTGGTCTGCTTGATCAGGCGGCCCACGAGGATCTCCTTGTCGCGCTTGACCCGCGTCATCTCCTCCTCAAGCAGGTGAATCTGCTTCAGGTCCTTGCGAAAATCATCCAGCGTGCGGATGTAGCCTGCCCACCCTGGCGAGCTGGGCTCATGCTCCATGTAGATGTGTGCCTCTGGGTTCTCGAGCATCGAGGGGGAAAGCGGGCCCTCAAAGGCCGAGTGCCGCACGGCGCGGCGCACAGTGAGGAGCACGCCAGGTGACGACGTAACATATGCGAGCAGCGACGATGTGGACGAGTGCGACTGCGACAGGAGCGACAGCAGCGATGTTGTAAACATCTTTTGCGACTCCCTGAGAGGTTGTATCAGCGCATCGCTCTCTCTCACTCTCGGTCAATTTAGGAAAACGCACAGGTAGTTGCTCAGGAGCCGGTCGCTGCTGCTCCTGTGAGCATGGCCCGGCCTGAGGTGGTCCATGCTGGGCTGCGACGATCAATGGGTGGGCGATGGAATAAGATGCCTGCTCTGGGTGATGGACAATCTGAAAAAGATGTCACAGTCGATCCGATGTCGAGGTGCCGGCAGGGCAATGTCTAGTGGCGGTGGCTTGGCCCCGGAGTCGGTTAGATGTGTTGATCAATAACTGTGGCGATATGGACAGATGAGAGAGGGGGAATTTGGGAGGAAATTGGTGTTTGATGGGCAATGCGGTGGTCTTGAGGATGAGATGGGCGGTGACGAGGACGTTGGAAAGAGAATGTCGAGGGCTCGAGGGGGATGTAAGCGAGGTGAAGAGGAGGAGGATGTGTTCGTATGCTTCTCGGTTGTTGGAGCGTTTGGAGGATGAAAGCGACGCCGCCGCCGCCGGCTGCCGGTGACGACGGTTCTCAAAAGGCACGCCAAGAGAGGCAATGGAGGAAAAAGTCCACCCACCTTGCATCCTGCACCGACGGGATCAAAATTTGGTCCAATTCCGCAAATACCACACCATAGCGGCAATACGTCACTGACTCAATGTTTCCTATTGATCGGCTTTACCCTTAATACAACTGACGTCGTGACGTCATGACGTTCAAATACAATCCCGCTGGGCTGAGGCTAAATCCCAATAACGTGTGTCAGTCATACGTCAGCCAAACTAAATCACGTGATGTAGCCACGCGTTTGCTGCGTGAAGGTCGCGTGTTTCCTTACCTCCACCTTTTCACGTGATCAAACCGGCGCGTCCGCCTTGCTGGAGGCGCCCGGAGACGTCGTCGAACCCACACGTCGTCGCTACAGCTGCTCGTGTCGCAACACACATCGCGGTTCGTTTATCGCGCCGACCACACTCCTTTCCCTCGCATCCTTTCACTGCCGAAACGGAGTGCGCGGCCTGACAATGGCTCCAAAATCCAAGGCCGCCTCTTCGGCCGCAGTGCCACCAGCAGCGACTGCGTCGTCGCCCGTCGCGCCCCGGCCAACAACGACAGCAGCGACAGCGACAGCGACGCCGGTCGCGTCCACGCAACCTGTGGTCATTGAGGAGATGGCGGCATTCAAGACTGCGTGGCCGCTACCAGACATACCAGCGCACAGCATTGAGAACTCGCAGAGCCTACTGCGCTTTGTTATCCTCGCGCTCATTGCAGGCGCTGCCGTCGCCAGCCGTCTCTTCGCGGTTATCAGATTCGAGAGTGTCATTCACGAGTTTGACCCCTGGTTCAACTAGTGAGTTGTTGGGCAGAAAAGGGACTCCAGTTGACGTTGCCAGCCGCGCGACCAAAGTGCTCGTCAACGAGGGCTTTTATGCGTTCTGGAACTGGTTCGACCCCACAGCATGGTACCCCCTTGGCCGCACTGTCGGCGGTACCGTGTACCCTGGCCTGATGGTGACCTCGGGTCTCATCTGGAACTTTTTGCACTGGATCAACATGCCGGTTGACATCCGCAATGTGACCGTCATGCTCGCGCCCGCGTTCTCGGGCCTGACCGCGCTCGCGACGTACGCGTTCACCAGCGAGATGGCGTCGCCGTCCGCGGCGCTCCTCTCGGCGGCGTTCATCGGCATTGTGCCAGGCTACATCTCGCGCTCGGTCGCGGGCTCGTACGACAACGAGGCCATTGCCATCTTCCTTCTCATGGCCATCTTCTACCTCTGGATCAAGGCCGCCAAGACCGGCAGCGTGCTCTGGGGCACGGCCGCCGCGCTCATGTACGGCTGGATGGTGGCTGCGTGGGGCGGCTACGTCTTCATTACCAACATGATCCCGCTGCACGCGTTCGCACTCATCCTCATGGGCAGGTACAACAACCGCCTCTACAGCGCGTACACGAGCTGGTACGTCCTCGGCACAATCGCGTCGATGCAGGTACCGTTCGTCGAGTTCCTGCCCATCCGCACGTCCGAGGGCATGGCCGCGCTTGGCATCTTTGGTCTCCTCCAGCTCGTCGCGTTTGTTGAGACGGTACGCAAGCTCGTGCCGGGCAAGCAGTTTGAGCTGCTCCTGCGCACGTTTGTTGTCCTTGTCGCTGTCGTCGCATTCGTCGTCCTCGTCGCGCTGACCTTCTCGGGCTGGATCGCACCCTGGACTGGTCGCTTCTACTCGCTCTGGGACACGGGATACGCCAAGGTCCACATGCCCATCATTGCCTCCGTGTCCGAGCACCAGCCGACCGCGTGGCCGTCGTACTTCTTCGACCTAAACATTCTTATCTGGCTCTTCCCGGCAGGCCTGTTCTGGTGCTTCAAGGAGCTGCGCGACGAGCAGGTCTTTGTCATTGTCTACGCAGTGTTTGCGTCGTACTTCTCCGGCGTCATGGTCCGTCTCATGCTGGTGCTTACGCCTGTTGTCTGTGTGTGCGCGGCCATGGCGCTGTCCAAGCTCCTCGACGCGTTCGTCGACCCCGTGCTCCCCGAGCCCGAGGAGGAGGTGGAGGTCCAGCCCCGCCAGCCCGTTTCCAAGAAGGCTTCGAAGCGTGGGGCCAAGGGCCACACAGACAGCTCGGCGTTTGAGATCTCTGGCCTGCTCTCGGGCAAGTACTCGCACGGCATCTACCACCTGGACTCTCGCCTCGGTGTTGTCCTGACCGTGCTTTTCCTGCTGTGCATGTTTGTGTACCACTGCACGTACGTGACGTCAACGGCGTACTCGTCGCCGTCGGTCGTGCTTAGCTCGCGTAACCAGGACGGCAGCCAGAACATCATCGACGACTTCCGTGAGGCGTACTACTGGCTCCGCCAGAACACGGACGAGGACACTGTCATTATGTCGTGGTGGGACTATGGCTACCAGATTGCAGGCATGGCAGACCGGTACACGCTCGTGGACAACAACACGTGGAACAACACGCACATCGCCACGGTTGGCAAGGCCATGGCCTCCTCTGAAGCCGTCGCCTACCCCATCCTCCGCAAGCACGACGTCGACTATGTCCTCGTCATCTTTGGCGGTCTCCTCGGGTACTCGGGCGACGACATTAACAAGTTCCTCTGGATGGTCCGTATCGCGCAGGGCGTGTGGCCCGACGAGGTCCAGGAACCAGCATACTTTACCCCTCGTGGCGAGTATGCCGTCGACGAGCGCGCGTCGCCGGCGATGCGCAACTCGCTCATGTACAAGATGTGCTACCACCGGTGAGTCGCGAGCATCCGAGCACGCGCAGCGTGCGAGGGGGCGAGCGTGTACGAAGCACGTCCCCTCTGTCCCTTTGTAAACGACACCACTAACCCCAGCTTCCCGGAACTCTACGGCGGCCACCCGGCGCAAGACCGCGTGCGTGGGCAGGTAATCCCGACGCACGGCTCGCACGAGGACCTGAACATTATCGAGGAGGCGTTCACGTCGGAGAACTGGATTGTGCGCATCTACGCCGTCAAGAAGGAGGATCCGTTTGGGCGCACGCTCCACAACGCCACCGCGTTCGACAGGGGCCTCACAAAGCCAAAGCCCAAAAAGGCGAAGAAGTAACAAGCTAAAATCGTGCCCGCCGTGCGTGCGGCAACAGCGCGCTGTGCGCGCGTGCACGCGTGCCCCCGTGCGTAGATATGCATCATCCGTAGACGTAGACGAGGCGCAGACGCGGCGCATTCTTGACGATGCTTACCCCGCTGATGAGGCCTAACCCTCGCTGATGTGTTGCCTGGGCACCACGATAAACTGATGACGCTCATTCGAGGTGCTTACGACACGCACGAAGGGACTTCTTTCTATGCCCAAAGCACGCAAAGCCGGCAGGCAGCCGTTCGCGCAGACACGTACATACAGACAACACGACATGAACTCTACACCCCCACACGCCTAACCGGCCACGGCTAATCCCATCCATCGCGCCAGATCCTGAAACCAGGATATCCATCCCCCTCAGCACCAATATCCCACGCAAGGTCGAAATGGACCGTTTTCTTGGCTTTGGGCGCCGGGGCCTGGAATTGCGGCATGGGAGGCGGGGTGGGTGTCGGCGGGTGCGCGGGCTCAATCTCCTCTTGGCCCTCGGACGCGTGTGTGTCCGCTCGGCAGTCCAGCGCGCTGGCCGCGTCCCAGAACCCGCGCTCGTCGTATGCTTCGTCTGAGAACTGCGCGATTGACTCGGCGTCGTCGCGTTCGTGCTCGACGTTGGCGTCGCGGTACGCATAGTCGCCTTGGCCACCGTCTCCATCGGGAGCCTCCGCGTTCTCCTCGTCGTACGCTGGCGGCGTACGCTGGTCTTGCCCACTCTCGTACTCCGCGGGCACAGTGCGTATCCCCTCAAAGGCGGTCCACGCTCGCTCGCTCGCGCGGTGTAACCTTCCCGGCGTAGCGAGAGTCGAGCTGGGCGTGCGGGCACATGCGTCGTCGTGGAAGCGGCGGTCGGCAGGCTGTTTTTGGCGTACGGGATTGTGCGGGGTGTTTTCGGCAGGACTATTGGGCGGCTGTACGTGCCGGGCTGATTTGGGAGTAGGGCGCGACGCCGAGCTGGGAGGCAGCGAGCTCGTCGGGGGCGTGGGAAGCGAGACCTCGACCTGGGCATTTAGTCAAGCCATTGTCAACTGCGTACCTTTTGCTGGCGCCTCGCGCTTCCGCCAACCTCGTAACCCGCCTCGTCGTCTGCTGGGCCATGCGACCAGTCCTCGGCGGCGCGCTCGAGACTGTTGACCAGTCGCGCGCCCCGGATGCCTGACCTATCATCGACGTATTCGTGCTCCCCGGTAGAGTTGGCGGGGGTAGTTGGGTCCGGGAGAGTGTGGGGACGAGATGGCGGCGGGGGCGGTGGTGTTGGCGAGGCGAACGGCGAGGCGGAATGGGCTGCCACATTGCTTAACGGCGCGTTGTGCGTGTCCTCTTCGAAGCTGGGCACGGGCCCATTTCTCCAGCCGGTCTCGTCGACGCCAGTAACATCCTCGAGGAAGGCCGCATGAGCGGAACGACGCTCCTCGCTCTTGACGTTGTCAACCTCCTCAATGGACGCGCCCTCATTGGTGTCGAAGGCTCTCTCCGCCTCTTCGTCAATAAGCTGTTCTAGCCGACGCCTCCGCATTCGCCTCCTGCGATACTCCTCCTCGTCCAACTCCCTCTCTGTAGGCGAGCATCGCGGGCGCCGGCGGCGCTTCAGCAGCGAATAGTATCGGTCCCCGTAGCGCTCGTCGTAGCACTCGTCGTAGTCATCAAAGTCAGGGCTGTAAGCAGCGTACCGTGAGCGTTTAGTATGCCTGTGTGGCGGGCTAGGCGTGTCACGGTCACTGTCACCAAGCTCGGGAAAGTACGCATGCGGTGCGGCAAATGTCGGCCGCGGGGGAAGGTGTAGTGGGCGGCCGGCCATGTCGACGACGCCATGTGGGGTGAGCCATAGCGGGACGTAGGGATTGCTCGCGGGCGTTGTTGTCGTCGTCGTGCCGGGCGTTCTGGGCCACATGGTCGCGAACGTCGGTACATGCGCTACCTGGGACTGGGGCGGAAGGAACACGGGCTGTGCTGCTTGCTGTTGCTGAGGAACAGATAGAGTCGGCTCCGGGGCGGGCGGACACGCCTCGTGGGGATACATGATGTCCAGTACCCATTGCTCGGGCCGATTCTCGCAGTCCTGCCGTCAGTTACGCTTAGAGCGGGACGTTGCGCACCGCCGTTTGCGGCTCATAGACTGGGTATGTAGATCGGGTGCCTTGGCCGTTATGTCCTGAGAACCTATTCTGCAGCGCATTGAACGACAAGGGGGTACGGGACGAGGTGCTGTTGTTGTTGTTGTTGTGTTTGGGTACGAGCTGGGCCTGATCGATACCGAGGCGCTGTAGAAACGCTGCACGTTCTTCTGCACGTTTCTGGCGCGCGGCTAAGTTCTGTGCTCCGCCTCCCCCACCCCCGCCGACGAGTAACGACAGGGGCCGCACGCGATGCGTTCTCGCGACGCTGTCGTATTTTGCATTGAGAGAGCGCCGTCTCGGAGCCATTTGGGAGTCGTCGGGCGGTTCTAGACTCTGTTCCAGGCCTCGGGAAACGCCGAGATCCACGGAGACGCAGACAGGGCAGTGAGTTTTGGGTCAGTACAGTGGGAAGAGTGAGTCACTTGGTCTGGACGAGTGAGTCCGTGAGAGATGGACAAAAGTGAAGAGGAAGTGTGAGGAAGGTGGTGTTCAAGACGAAGAATGCGGTGTGCACGACATCTCAAGGTTGAGTCAACTGCCGGTGTGCGCAAGTGTCCACTACGGCCACTACATCATGTAAGTAGACAACGCTGTCTGAATGAAACACCACCGGCTACGCACTCACGCCGCCGTCGACGCGGTAGTGACAAACCCTCACAGTCTACTGCCAATAGACTTGCAGTTGCTCATTACATCCCTAGAATTCCATTGCATCGTCGACACGCCGTACAGGCGATAAAAGAAGTTTCAGCACCCTGGCGGCCGTAAGCGGCTTACGTCGTGAGTGTGAGTGGCCCAGGACGGGCAATTTCCCAGGACGTGCAGCAGGAATAGGCCATGGCGCTGCACACTCGCCCGGGGTGCGCCGGAGCCGCCCGCTCAAGGCTGGAGCGTGCAAGCCTGTGCCCCTCTGCCGCCCCTCTGCGCGCGCGGGAATGTCTGTATTCGTTGGTTTCTCTGTCGCCCACGAAGTATCCGAAACGTGCGGAGTCGCGCGGCGCAGGCGCAGGCGCCACCCCCTGGGCGGCGCGCTGTGTCAGTGTGGCAAAAGTACCCGCGCAAAGCCCATACGACGGTACATTGGGATTCACACAAGGACAATTGTGTGCGACCCGCCACTCGAGCTATAGAGCATGGAGCATGGAGCAATGTAGAAGCCAGTCAATTCATGTGACGACGTTGTGACGACATGTGCTCGACATGTTGCTTCTTAGATGTTGCTTGGAGCAATTGAAGGACAAGTCATTGGCATGCGGTAACACGAAATACGAAACAAGACACAACACACGGTCGTCTACGCGCGCACCGCGGGTGTTGGTGCCGCGCGCCGTGTTTCGCTTTACAATGCACATGCACATGCCCCACTTGATAAGCCGTGCGAGGGGGCGAGCGCGTGCGACTGCGCAGGCGAAAAGCACAGCAGGGCGGGAGATTGTCCGTCGCAAAAGACAGTGTTCCCGCGCACAGGTCGCCGCTATACTCGGCCTTTCAACCAGATCCACCCCTTTTTGAACCCACGTTTGCGCCGCAATCTAGCTCTAGCTCGCCACAAAGTGCCAGCCGCTGGCCACCGGCACCCAGCTCCCCGATCGCCATGGCACAGCCGCATCGAGTGATGGGATCCACCACGACAAAGTGTTGAGTGGGGGAGATGTGCATATGGGCCTGGCCAACCTGATGATATGTTTGGAAAGCGCGGAAGCCCCACACTGTGCCAAAGGATGAGACGCGCGCCCAAAAAGGGTCAAGTGATGTGTTTCCCTGGCGTTTGGTTCCTTGAACGCGGCACGGCACAATCGCAACCGCAACAACCCCACCTTTTGCTCAACACAACACTCCAGCTCTAGCTCCATTGCGCCAATCACTAATCACTCTGTGCATGTGCGTTCTGTGCACAAGCGCACGAGCACAACACCTCTGTTGCCCACGACCCCTTTCATTTGTCACCATGGGCACCGGGGGGCGGAGCTCTGGGGCCAACAAACTACCCCTTGGCACCCATCAGTGGCACGGCTCGACTCACTGTCAACTCATTCCTTCCATGTCATGCACAAAGAGATATATGCCACGCAGCTTTTCTCTTTGCATTCTCTTTTCCTCTCTAGATCCCTAGTCGTAGAACCCGCTTACATACTCCAGTAGTTGCATACTTCTACCAACCCCACTGCTCACCACCCAGCAACTCACCCACGCCGGGCGCGTCGTCGTCGACGAGAGCGAGCGAGCAAGCCACCATGACGTCCTCCAACCACTTTGACCACCGCCGGTATCAGGAGTTCAACATCTTTGAGCACCGGCCACATAAAACGTTCCAGCACTGGTTTAGAGCTATTCTCGCCACGGCCCTGTTCCGTATTTGGCCGACGCTCCTGTTCTTCTGCGCCTGGAGCACCATGGTCGTGCTAGTCAACCTGAAGACAGACGCCAAGATGGAGTTTCCCAACGCCATGATCACCGTGCTTGGTGGGTGCCGCGCACCTCGCCGAATCACTGACCCACAGGTGTGCTGCTCGGTCTGACACTGAGTTACCGGTACGTGTGGCACCTACACCGGCCTATGAAAGTGGCTAACGCGCAGCACGTCGAGCGCGTACGACAAGTATCAGGAGGGTCGCCGCATGTGGTCGCAGATTGTCATTGCTTCGCGCAACTGGGCACGCATCGTGTGGATCCACTGTGCGTTGGAGCGCGCAGTCACTGCGCCTCCTCTTCACTCCACCAGTCACGCTAACGATTAGGCCCCGACACAACTACGGCCACGCCATTCACCGACCCTGCCGATGCCGCGCGCGACGAGGTACAGGCGCTGCTGGAGAAGAAGACGGTCGTGCAGCTCGCCCTCGCGTTCGCCGTTGCCGTCAAGCACTACCTGCGTCACGAGCCTGGCATGTGAGTTGTGTTGTGCGTACTTTCAGCTGACATCAGCATGTACGAGGACCTGTTCCACCTCGTCAACTTTATTCCCAACCTGCACTACCCCAGCGGGCTTGCGGCCGAGTACGCCAACATTGCGCCGGGGCTGCCGATGCTTAGCGCCGGTCCGATTCCACCACGGGCCCAGCGCCAGGACACGGACGCAAGTACCAGCTCCAACACGATCGAGCTGTTACCTGCCGAGAACGCACCCCATTTCCGCCTGTTTGACATTTGGCCCAACAAAAGCCGCAAGCAGCGCGAACTGGCCACCACCCCGCTGACCGAGGAAGAGGAGAACGACGTGCCCCTCAAGATCCTAACCTTCATGTCGGCGTGGGTCGCGGCGCAGCAGCGCCGGAAGATCATGGAGGTCCCCACCCTCACCCAGCTGTACCTCATCCTTAGCCAGATGACCGACGCCCTCGCCTCGCTCGAGCGTATCCTCACTACCCCCATTCCCTGGAGCTACAACGCTCACATCTGGGAAATGAGCTGGATCTACTGTCTCGCGCTTCCCTTCCAGCTGTGGTCGTCCAAGATGGGCTGGGTCACCGTACCCGCTACTGTTGTGCGTGGAGCTCTTTGTATAGTCGTTGAGCGAGCTAACAACAGATCACGGCGTACTTTGTCATGGGTTACGCAAGTATCGCCGAGGAGGTGAGTGCTTTTCGCTGCTTTTCCAAGTGCCCTCTAACCCACTCAGATTGAGAACCCCTTCGGCTTTGACAAGAACGATCTTAACCTGGGCTACTTCTGCCAGGAGATCATCGCCAAGGAGCTCGAGGCGACTACAAGTAGACCATATCGCAAGCCCGAGGAGTGGATATTCACTGCTGCCAACCAGGTGTTTGGCCCAGACATGCCGACCGCCGACGTGCTCCTGAACTCGTCGCCCGAGGCCATCCGCTCCATGCTCCACAAGAACAAGGACGCGTGGTACTCGGACTCGAAGGGCACGTCGACGCCGTCAGTGTCCAAGGCGTAAAGCGCCCTTTGGCGTTTCCAAAAGGGATAGAATGATCCGGACACACTGCGCATTCTTTGCGGTGTGTTTCCCAAAAATATCAGCATTGTCGTCTCATTATTTTTCTTTCTGTTGTGTGCATTGTTTCCCTCACATGTAACCGAGTCGGGTCGGCGGCAAGTAGAGCAAGATGAGGTGATGTGGGCAGGGGCTTGTCGTGTGGAATAACGGAGGGGTGGATAACGAGAATGTGGACTAGGGGTGCCACTTTACTCACGACACTGACATCTGTGCTTCCTGTATGAGTCAGACATGACCAAAATCCTTAGACAGGATACATCAGTGGCGCAATGACTTCGGGCAATGTCGTCGGGGCATCTAGCCAACATGAGTGGCGCCGTGGCACGAGGCGTGTGGCGGCGTGGCGGTGGCGCGGCGTGGCGGGCGCGGCATGGCGTGGCGCGGCATGGCGTACCGTAGCGCAAATGAACGCTCCCATGGTCGGCCGACTGGCCATGCTCCGTGCTGTCTTGGTCTTGTGCGTCTTCACAGACCCCCATTGTCGCAACCTGTGAGCCATGGACTTTCCCACAGACCAAGGTCGCAGCGGGGTTTGCGGCGCCACGACCCACGGACGTCGGTGTGACGGCGATCCGACCGGGGCACGGGCAAAGCGAGCGCGGGCACGGCGAGCACACCGGGTGTCACTGCGGCCTGTGTTGCAAACGCCAGTGACTATCAACCCGTGGGTAAAAGGATTCGCACAGAAAGCGCACACGCGCGCGACGCCGAGCGATCATGCGCGATCAGTCATCAGTTTGAGCATCGCAAAGAAATCCGATTTGGGAATAGTCGTGGGCGTGGGAGTGTGCACAACCAAAGACAGGTGCTCACTCGCCATGTAGGGCGGCACGCACCGCTGCCGGCATCCTTACGTTGTTCCGAATCATGACCGGCACAGGTGTGCCTGGCCCTCAATGAATGTTTGCGGTGGCGCAGTGTGACACGCACCCTCTCCGTTGTGTCCATAGGAAAGTGCCATGGTAGGTGGTACGTGTATGTGTCGCCGCAATGGCGATCGCAACAAGCAATGCAGTGTTCGCGGTTGGTGGCAGTGACGACGGACGGCACGGCGAAGGCACGAGCCGGAAGCCACGGGACGACGGGCCCTAAGCCTGAGTGCTGACGACCGAAGAGACCTCAGCCATCGACGTGCGCCTACCCACCCGAAGCAGCGGCACGTCGAACGGGGCATATCTACTGCATTGGGCCGTGTTGGCCGCCTTGCCGCCGGAGAATGGCGCTTGCAGGGTTAGGACAACTAAGGGTGCATCAAGGTGCAACAGCCGGTCCCGGCTGGCATCTACGCAGACTATGTATGGCAGTGTCGTCACCGATTCATGGCGAGTTACACAAAGTGCAATATGCGCAATGGTGACATGGATAGAGTTGAGTTTGAACCAGAGTCCAGGCTGGGGTCGGCTCGCGACAGCAACGAGTAAAAGGCCAGTGGACCTTGGCGCACACGCACGGTAGCTTTGAGAGCAGCGGCATGCATGCCATGTCCACACCACGGCCGCCCAGTGGGTCTAAGGGCTTGCACGCCACACCGGCGGCGCCGAGCGCCATGCGCCACTGCCGCGGGCGTACGTGAGCTTCGGTGCGTGCAATTGTATGACGCCGCGACGGCGAGGACGCAGCAGCGCATTCGGTAGGTGTAAAACCGTGAGATCGGTTGCCACGCCTTGTCTCGATGTCGTCGTCGTCGTCGGCGCCGCGACGCCACACGCCCGACGCCCGACGCCACTGACGCCTTGTGTAGATGAGCATGGTCGACCACGAGCCATGCGCGCGACTGCATCCACTAGTAGTATCTACAAGCGGAACGTCGCCAGCTACGTACCCAACCGGAAGGAGTGTGCCTGCCGGGGTGCCCTGTCTACAAGCCCTGGCCCAGGACAGGTCGGACCGTTACACCTGTTTCGGCTCAGGCATGCGACCTAGTGGCATTCCGTAGGCTGTGTGCCTTGCTGCACGAGCAGCCTTCAGTCTACCAATGTGGACGTGTGGACTCTGGCAAACCACGCTACGACGTGCGCGTGCACGTTGCATGGAGGTGCGCGCGCGTGGCCGGACGTGGTGGCGGTAGCGACCCCTTTGGTACTGTGGACGTGCGAATGGCTTGAGGGTAACATGGTTCATCCGTTCGGCGAGTTTGGGAAGGCCCGCTGCCCGGCTGCCCCGCCGCCGCCGCCGCCGCCGCCGCGGCGCGGCGCGCAGGGTCGTGCTGGGCCAATGTTCAGGCACCAGCCGGAAGCGTGTACCTGTGCTTGTCATGTTGCTCGGCATCATCGTCTTTTCAGTGAGTGTGTCTGCGCCGCCGCCGCGACCACAACCTGACTTGCTTGTCCACACGCTCAAGCTCAGCTCCGTCTCGGCTGGAACAAACTTTGTTGCTAATCCACGGCCCTTTTCGTGACTGTCACGGCGGTCCAACTCGGCTCTAGGCTCTTAGCTCAACACTACTTGCTTCAGCTGGCGCATTTGCATGCATTTGTTCGCACCGCGTCGCACTCTGTCTGGGATTAACCACTACGTCAGTCGCCGGTCGTCGTCTGGCCGGACCAACCGGCCATCAACGGCAACCAGGCAACTTTGTAAAAGGCGACGTTGCCTCTTTCGGATTCGGGCCGGGACGCCCTTTCGGAACGGCATTGTATTCCCAGAGTAGCGAAAACGGACTGAAGCAGCAAAAAAAAAAAAAAGAAGGTTGCCGCTACGCAAGGAGACGGCCACGACGACGACGACAACGACAACGGCACCAACGGCCGTTGTCCCGGTCCGGTCCTGGCTTTTCGGCCTTACGGTACGTACCCACACACCGGATACAGTAAGGCTGCCACTGTCGAAAACCTCTGGGTCCTTGACGATCCTTGAGCGTGTGTGCGTCTGTGTCCCAGAGCGGCTAGGTGTCCGGGCCGACCGAGACGTGCCATACCTCATCAGGCAGGTATATCGACGCAAGGAACATGACCTGGGCCGTGCCGAGAAGGTGTAATGTTTCATAATCGCGAGCCACAACCGTGCATGTGGGCGTTGGATGTTGCCTCTTTCGAACGCCATGCATATGCGTCCGGCCCATGTCATTGGCAGCGAACAATGCATGTGGTAGTCTGCCAGAGAACATGACGGCAAGCATGCCCTACGGCAAAGCACATGCAGCACAGCTCGTACTTGCCGAGGATGGCAACGGTGTCGCAAGTTTCCGATCACGCACAGGCGGCGGTCGTGACGCACCTTTGTGGGCCACATGCAATACGCAACGTGGTCAAGGTCAAAGTCAAGGCACACGGGCCGGACAAGGGAAACGAAACCCAGGACCGAGTCGGGGTGGGCGCGCGGGAAAGCGAAAAGCCACCTCGGCCTGGCTTCAGGCTTTGCAGAGGGTCACGAGCCGCCACGAGCCGGCTCGCGGAGACATCCGGGACATGGAACTGAACACATTGACCTCGCTCGCGACGGAGAGAGCGGAGAGGAACAGAGACGAGGTGCACAGAACACAGGGACCGGGGCGGTCAGGACCCGGGCAGATCCACACCCAAAGACAGCAAGATACCTCACCCACAAGCGAGTGTCGCTGCCGCCTTGGCCGCAGCCGCAGCCCCACAGGCTCAGCCTCAGGCTCACGCTCAGGTTGTGTGGCCCTCGTCTGCTTGCCTTGCCGCTGCCGCTGCAGCCGCCGCCACTGCACACGGCACCCGTCACACACCCGAACCCCTCTCTCATTACCCAACCAACCCTGTGACCGTGCCCTAACGAGCAAAGGCGACACTCTTGAGATTGCCTTGCCGATACCGATGATATTACCCAGTTTGGAGTTTGGGACCGCAAAAGCTTGTTCCCAAGCATTGCGGGCGCCCCCACCTCCGCCGCCGCCCTCGACGCCGCCACAAGCCACCCGTGGCATCCCATCCTCTCGCGCCCTTGCTTTGCTGCCTGATTTGATCTGTTGCGCACAAACGCATCCAACTCTACTTCCTGAACCGCTTCAGTGGGTTGTCGGCGAAACCTCACCCCTCCCTGCATATCCTGCATGCATACCCTCTCGGCCCACGGCCCACGGCCCACGGCCCACCGGGACGCATTCCCCTTGGCTTTGTGCCACCCGCCTACACACCTACACTCAATGTTCTCGTCTGCGCGCTGTTGATGTTTTACATGTTTTCTATCGTCTCTTTTCAATAAACGCCACGCCCCCCCGCTCTGGTTGTACCTAGGTCGTCAGTGCAAACGACGACGACGCCCGAGCGAGAGGAAAAAAAGGAGCCGGGCTGTGGTTGCTCGATCCCACTGGCCACTGCTCGCCACTTTGTGGACCGGGTCGGCTGGGTGCGTGACAGTAAAAAGGTAACGCTGCGACCAAGAGGCGATTCCTGTTCAGCTGGTCCAGCCAGTCTCACGGTCCACAGCCCTTTTGCCAGGTACCCACAAAGTACAACCACAAGAGACTGTGCGCGCAGAGCAACCTGTGCTGCTGCTTGCTTGCTTGCGTACGTGCGTGCGTCTGTCTGTAGCAAAGTAGCACCCAACTCAACCCAACCTCGGCCTCGAGAGAAACAGCCGGGTACCTCCCACTCCCACCGTTCACTCTCTCACTCTTACTCCTCTCTCCTCTCTCCTCTCTCCTCTCTCCCCTCACATCCCCTGTCCTGGGTTCTACAATCCCTAAGCCGCCTCCCGTGCGGACATACCCACACCCACAACGTCCTGTCTCGGTTCAATCATTCTTCTCCTCTGCTCAAACGTACTTTTCAATCTTGTCTATCGTTCTCCCAAACGCCTAGTCTATACTCCCAAAGAACAGTTGCTCGACAAGCTAGTTTGCAAAGACCTCGTGTGGTTTGCAAGCAGGAACCAGCCACACCGTGCACACACACACACACACACACACAACCCTCGGGGCGCCTCGGCTCTCGGACGTATTCCGCGCGCGCCTGTGGCTACACACCCGCCCCAGCGACACCAGTGTACACTGCACGCGCACACCACACGTCTCAAAAGACTAGACGGTCCGAAACATCCAGCGGGCCGGATCGTCCTCCCCCCACATCCCTCCTACGGCACAGCATACGACTCCTTTCATCGTCTCGGTCACGCTCTTCAGCTAGCCACCGTCCCACCGCGCCCTTACGCCAAGGGCCTTGATCCACTACGACTACGGCCGATCACTTTCACCGCGCTAGCCAAAAAGTCGTGCTCTGCGCATACACACACCCAACACACCAGTTGCTCTGCCGGTGACAAGCGACAACGACAACGACAACGACAACGGCTTGTGTGTCGTCCGAGTCGGTACACGGTACATTGTGACGCACCGTGTGTAGCTGGGGCCAATCTAATCCCACAATCCCAATTCCAAAACCCTTTCTTGTCCCTTATCCTATCCCTCTGTGCGTGGACATCGGCTCTGGTCGTGTTGTCGACACCGAGGCACTTTGAGTACTATTGAAGTACCCTGTGTCGCCCCCGTCCGGCCCCTCTCTCTCCTGGCCCCTGTGTCCCATCCCACACCACAAAACTTGCGTCACGATTGATTCCTGTCACGAACAACAACCCGACGATCCCTCTCGCCGACCCAACACCTCTCCCACCCCCCCCCCCCAAACCCGACGACGATCACGACGGCAAGCACCAGCACAAGCACCAGCACGTAGCTTGAACCAGTGTCGCCCGGTTCCAGGTACGGAGTCGCAGCAAGCAAAAAAGATTATCGAGACGTCATTGACGACGGATTGTTTGAAAGTGAGACACTTCCCGCTCCGGCTCTCTCTCTGCTCTCTATTCCCACTCTCTCATTCAAGGCTGTTGGCCAAAACCCCCTCTCTGCCTCTCTCGTCATCGCATCTGCGTGGCTCCATCTCCCTCCCGAGACTCTCCTGACTGCCCGGGAAACAGATGACAGAGATCCCTGGCTGGGTGTAAAAAGACCCGCCATTCCTACATAGTCTCCATTGCCCCTCTCATCCATTCGGACAACACCCACACCATTGCCTCACACTCTCCCTTACTCCCCCTCCCAGCAGCATGTTAGACGCCGTGCTCACACCACCCTCCAGCCACGCGCATCCACAGCTGTCTGCATTGTCTGTGCACCCACCACCTCTCGACCACCACTTCGACGTCAGCCACTCCCACCCGACCTCGCAAGCTCGCAAGGCCGGCGTGTTGTGTTGTGAGCAACGCCTTTGACGACCCTCTTGACGTCCCCTCAAGTCTTGTCCCGTCGCCATCTCTTGTCTTTCTTGAGCCCACTTGACATTACGCCGGTCCATCTTCTTGGTCAACAACGCAACGCACTCTTGCAACGCTTGTATTCTCAACCCGCCTTACTGTATTCCACTCGCGCTCATCCACATAATCTCCGAGGAAACACCGGCCCCGTGACAACAACGTCGGTGTCGTCACACTCTTGATCGACGGCTGGCCCCAACCACAAACAAGCGGATCGGCGTCGCCGCGCACGGCCATCCCCTTGCCCCGTCGACGCAACGCAGCCGCCCTCCACGTCTCTTTTAACGTTCACACCTAATCTTGGCCTCTCTTTCCGAGACACATCCACACGAACATGCGACGAAGAGCAGACAGTCCCTTGGGACCTGTCACACACGGTGAGTTTAGCGAGCAAAGCGGTGCACAACCCTTCCGGGCACACGCTGACATGCTCCGCAGACCCCCAGCCGTCTAAGCGAATGCGCAGAGAGTCTGGCGCATCCGAGTCTCGGTCCCCACCGCGCTCGGCCAATTCGTACTCGCGCGGCGAGGACACATCGCCGCGTGTCATCCGCACAGCCTCGCCCAGCCGGCCGACATTACCCCCACTCAACCCGTTGCCACTCATGCAGCCTGGCTCTACCTCGTCTGAGCGCGGTGGCAGTGCTGGTGGCAGCGGCAGCGGCGCCGGAAGTAGCGGGCGCGAGCCCTTTCAGTCTTTCTCAGCTGCGGGTCACGCCGCCCAGAACCCCTCGTCGTCCAACTGGCAAGGGCGCAACTGGGCTGGGCACCGCAGCCGCCACTCGATTGACACACCTGTTGTCAACCTCAAATCACCATCGCCGCCCAGCGCCACGAGTGGCGACAGCGAGCGCCCCCGGAAAGAGGAGCGCCCGACCGAGGGCGCGTCCAGCAGCAGCGGGGGCGGCGCAAGCGGCGGCGGCGCTGGCGGCGGCACGGGTGGTTCTACCGACGTTGTGTTTTCACGCGACGTGACAAACCGCCAGCCACGTAATATGATGGCGTGCATGAGGTGTCGGCGCCAAAAGTACGTCATGGCGTGGTCCCTGTTTGTGTGTGTGTGCACCAAGGCTGACGGGATATTAGAATGAAGTGCGACGGCCCAGGCAAGGAGCCATGTCGCGGTTGCCGGCAGGCCGGGGTGCCCTGCGTGTTCGAGTCGCGCACAAGACCAAAGTCGATCTCGACGCTGCCGTCACGGGCGTCCCCGTTCTTTGTTGGATCCATGCCAACGGGACGTGGGGGCACCCCTGGTGCAGCTCCAGGCGGACCTAGCTTCTACCCTGCGACTGCGCAGGCTGCCCCGCCCATAACGTCGCGTCCCACCATGGTGCCTGACTATGTCCTCCGCCCAGGTCCGGGCGGTCGCGAGCCCATGCCCCCACCGCCCCCACAGTCAGCAGCCTACCCACCACCCCTGCGCGCGCATACGCCGCCACAGCTGCCGTCGTCGGCAGGCGGCGGCCACCCACAGCTCCCTTACTACGCAGGACCGCCCCCAGGCGCACCGGGATACGGTGCCCCGCCCCCGACTGGCCCTCCGCCGCAGATCCAGCCGCCACCGCCGCCCCCTCAGGCGCTCGAGTCGCGCATCGACAGCAGGCTGCGTGGGCTCGAGACGGCGTTCCGGTCAGTGTCGACGTTACCCGCAGCGGTCGCGGGCATTCAGCAGTCGCTCAACACATTGCTCCGCACGCAGGACGCCCTGAATGCCCAGCTCGCGGGGGGATCCGCACCGGGCTCCGCAGGCGCCGGCCTAAACGTCGCGACGACCAATGCCAGTGCTGCAGCTTTGAGAGCTGCCGCCGACGTCCCCGACCATGTTTGGGAAAGCTACCGCGTGGGCGCGTGGCCGTTGACGCCCTGGTTGCCCGGCATTTCGCCCCTTCCGGGATTGCCGGCTCTCCTGTTGGCGTGCCTTGGCCGCCGGGCCGTCATGGACCGGACCGACGCCACCCGCCGGGAGGCAGACGCGGCTGCCGACGCCGTCGTTGCCGAAGTCTCGCGGCTTCTCTGCGCCCGTGTGCAGTGGACACGCGACGAAGTCTTGTCGCTCGGCGTGTACGGTACATGGACAGCTGACCCAGCGCTGGCGTGTCTCGCCGTCGGCCTCGCGCGCGACCTCCAGCTCGACCGCCCGCACGTCCTGCGCCGCAGCCACGACGAGTGGCGCGAGTGGATCTACGTTGTGCTCACAGACCACATGGTGCACCTGCCCAACTTTGACGTCCCAATGATCCACGACCCCCAGAGTGGGCACTGGCGCGAACTGGTAGCCGAGTCGAGGCCCTCGGACCCGTCCACGCTCGACCGCGATTCAAAGCTGCTCGCGTGGCTCGAATACTCGGAGCTGCTCATCGAAGTGCAGCAGATGCAGCGCGCTGCCGATCCGCCGTCAAGCCCCGATCGCCACTCGACTGAGCGCGAGGGCGCCGCATCTGTCACGCGCGACGACGAGGCGCTCGAGCGCGAACGCCAGCGGTGCCGCGACATTTGGCGTCGCCATGCGTCCAAGTGGGAAGCGTGGGCGAGCAACAGCGGCGCGCGCCACGACCCCGTGCTGTCGCTCCACTTCAACTATGCCGTGCTGTACACTGCTTCGCCGGTGTTTGCCGCTTCGGAGCGGGTATGGGCGGCGCTGGCGCAGAGCCACGAGGGATACCAGCAGCTTGAGCGTGGGCGTGACGCAGCGCTTGCCGTACTGCAGACGCTCGGCTCGCCCGAGATTGGGCGTACGCTTGGGTACAGTTTTCCCGTACTGCGGCCGTTCTTTGGTCTAGCCATTGCGCACCTCGTCAGCATGGTCAGCACGCTGTCGCACCTGCCGCTCATATCGCTGCCGCACATACAGGGCCAGCTGCGCGGTGTGCTCGACACGCTTGCCGACGCCGCCCCGCTCGACGCCACGCGCGTGCCGCCCGCGTCTCCGCGCTCGCCAGGCCACGATACGCCGCTCCTCCCGCTCAGTCTACTGCGTGACATGGTCGAGAGCGGCCAGGTCGCGGCAGTGGGCAAGCGCGACATTGTCGGTGTCGAGCCGTGCCGTGATCTTTGGCGCCGCATCGTGGGCTAACGGCGCGGCGAGTCGGCGTAAGCCGCCCAAGCCGACGCTGCCGACGCCACCGCCCCAACCCCAACCTAATGCCTCCCGACGTCTTGAATGTCCATATCGCCTCATCTTCTTGGTCACACCACCACCACCACGCCGCACGCTGTCATGACGGGGGTATAGAGCCCCGGGACACTGTACGATCTCGTCATATCCGCCATACCTATCTTACGGTAACGAACCCTGCACGATGAATACATCCTACCTATCCTAATGTCGTGCATCAGATTGAGTTTGCCCACAATGTGCCCACACAACGTACGACGTGGTCGTCGCCTGTGGGAACTTGCGGCGGCGGCGCGAGGGGGAAGTGTTTCATCTGGCCAGAGCCAAAGTCACAACGCTCCACAACGCATACACACACACACACGCACACACACAAACATAGATGCATTCATGGTTCTTGGGAGTGGGGCGGGCCCACGCTGCGTGCGTGCGTGCTCGTGCGTGAGCGGTACACAATGGACGGGCCGGGGTATACTAAGGCACGACGCCGCCGCGGCGACGGCGGGCAGGAGCACGCAGAGCCCGCACGAGCGGCGCGGCACGACCTGTCGGCCACCGACGACGACGCGACGACGACGACAGCGTCGTCGACAGGTCGTGCCGTGGCGCAGCGGTGCGCCTGAGGTAGGCAGAAGCGTACCGACGCCGTTGCGGCGATCGTCGACGAGTTAGTCTGCGACGCCTGGCCCAGTCCCGCCAACCGCCCAAGCATACGACTGGTGCCGCCGCTGTCGCTCGCCCGGGCCGCGCGCGCCTCGTGCCGCGCGCAGGGGCTCGCGCGCCGCGGCGTGGTCACGCTATCGTACTATCGTCCCACAAAATCCCCGGGACATGTCGTAAGGCGCGTGCCGCGTGCCTTGGTAGGTCGGGGTACGTGCCGGCATTTCGCGCGCGGCGTGCGTCACGCTTGTCGTTGAGGGGAGGGGAGAGTGGGGCGGTAGGGCCGTGGGCTTGTGGCTGCTGCTGCTGCTGCCGATAAGGTCTGTGGCACTTGACTGGGCTTGGGCACGACCTGTCGTTGCGCGCGGCGGGCTTGTCATCTTCGGTCGGCACAGCCGTAGTCTCCAAACTAGCACGACGGTTTGATGAACCACGCTCGTGCGGTCGTATGTATGCGGCGCACCGCTCGCGCAAGTTTGATGTTGCGCCGCGCTCGCCGGGCGTACGCGCTATTAACAATTACAGACTGGCCCAAGACAATTAAAACTACTGAAGAGGCGACCGCAGAGTGCGCGCGCCCAGCAGCATGCGCCCACGGGAGAGACACCATTGCTGGTCCCGCGTTCCCGCGACGCCCCACAGCGCGAGTATCCGACCCGGACCGCGAGCCGGTGTACGACGTGGCGGGCTGGCCGGGCCGAGTGGCGTCGTGACCCGGCGAAGGGTGTGCGGCCCGACGGCGTAGCGGCGCGGCGGCACGAATCCGGCGGGCCGGGACGGCGAGCTGCGCCGCCCGGGTGGATGCAGGACGCCTGCATTGCAACGCGTTTCAGGCCAGAATCTATCCCGCCTCGCTGTCCCCAGTCTCGAGCGGGAAGCGCAGTTCACCGTCGGTTGTAAAGGAGGCGTACCGGTCCCCCGCGACGATCCAGCCCGCAAACGGCGGCGCCCTACCTATCCTAATGTCGTGCATCAGATTGAGTTTGCCCACAATGTGCCCACACAACGTACGACGTGGTCGTCGCCTGTGGGAACTTGCGGCGGCGGCGCGAGGGGGAAGTGTTTCATCTGGCCAGAGCCAAAGTCACAACGCTCCACAACGCATACACACACACACACGCACACACACAAACATAGATGCATTCATGGTTCTTGGGAGTGGGGCGGGCCCACGCTGCGTGCGTGCGTGCTCGTGCGTGAGCGGTACACAATGGACGGGCCGGGGTATACTAAGGCACGACGCCGCCGCGGCGACGGCGGGCAGGAGCACGCAGAGCCCGCACGAGCGGCGCGGCACGACCTGTCGGCCACCGACGACGACGCGACGACGACGACAGCGTCGTCGACAGGTCGTGCCGTGGCGCAGCGGTGCGCCTGAGGTAGGCAGAAGCGTAACGACGCCGTTGCGGCGATCGTCGACGAGTTAGTCTGCGACGCCTGGCCCAGTCCCGCCAACCGCCCAAGCATACGACTGGTGCCGCCGCTGTCGCTCGCCCGGGCCGCGCGCGCCTCGTGCCGCGCGCAGGGGCTCGCGCGCCGCGGCGTGGTCACGCTATCGTACTATCGTCCCACAAAATCCCCGGGACATGTCGTAAGGCGCGTGCCGCGTGCCTTGGTAGGTCGGGGTACGTGCCGGCATTTCGCGCGCGGCGTGCGTCACGCTTGTCGTTGAGGGGAGGGGAGAGTGGGGCGGTAGGGCCGTGGGCTTGTGGCTGCTGCTGCTGCTGCCGATAAGGTCTGTGGCACTTGACTGGGCTTGGGCACGACCTGTCGTTGCGCGCGGCGGGCTTGTCATCTTCGGTCGGCACAGCCGTAGTCTCCAAACTAGCACGACGGTTTGATGAACCACGCTCGTGCGGTCGTATGTATGCGGCGCACCGCTCGCGCAAGTTTGATGTTGCGCCGCGCTCGCCGGGCGTACGCGCTATTAACAATTACAGACTGGCCCAAGACAATTAAAACTACTGAAGAGGCGACCGCAGAGTGCGCGCGCCCAGCAGCATGCGCCCACGGGAGAGACACCATTGCTGGTCCCGCGTTCCCGCGACGCCCCACAGCGCGAGTATCCGACCCGGACCGCGAGCCGGTGTACGACGTGGCGGGCTGGCCGGGCCGAGTGGCGTCGTGACCCGGCGAAGGGTGTGCGGCCCGACGGCGTAGCGGCGCGGCGGCACGAATCCGGCGGGCCGGGACGGCGAGCTGCGCCGCCCGGGTGGATGCAGGACGCCTGCATTGCAACGCGTTTCAGGCCAGAATCTATCCCGCCTCGCTGTCCCCAGTCTCGAGCGGGAAGCGCAGTTCACCGTCGGTTGTAAAGGAGGCGTACCGGTCCCCCGCGACGATCCAGCCCGCAAACGGCGGCGCCAGCGCCGGTGCCGATGGGGAAGCGGCGGGGACGTCGGCGTCGGCTGTGTTCGCGCTGGAGCCTACCCCATACCCCGACTCGGCGCCAGCGCCGTCGCCCGCGGCGGTCGCGTAGAACGTGTGCGGAAGCCGCCACGCGCCGGAAACGGGCACGCGCGGTGTCCCCCGCAACGCGGCTTTGGCGGCGGCGTAGGTCGTGTTGCGGGCTTTGAGCTGGGCGTATGTCGGCGCGAGCGCGGGCGCGGGTGGCAGCGTAGCCGCCGACGTATCTGCAACGGCCATGCCGTCGCTGTTGGTAGTGGACGCCCCGCTGTGCTCGCGCTGCGCGCTCGCACCCGTGGCAACGACCATATCCCGCTCCAGTGCGAGATACGCCCGCGCCATCTCAAAGCGACATGCCGCACTGCGAAGCTTTTCCTTGACCAGCTTGGTGCCCGGCGCTCGCCACGCAGACGTATTCACGCACCCTCCGACGAGGACTTCGGCGCGTCCCCCGCCCCGGCCGTGAATCGCCAGTAGGCACGTGTTGGCGGGTTCCGCCATGGAGGCCGCGGCGACGTCCGCCGGCCGGGCATGCTCGAAGCGTGTCGAGGTGATGTACACTTCCGGCGCGTGCAGCGCGTACCCCGCAGGCAGGAAGTCTGTATCAGCCCGGCTGCCACATCCAAACCTACCCTTCACACCCTCAATGCGCCCATGTATCGCCCTCCGGAGCTCGTCGCGCACTTTATCCTCCCACGGACCCCTCTCCTCTCCGGCCGGCGTATCCACGCCCCCGACGACGAGGGCGTCGAGGTACACTGGCGCGAAAGCCCCCAGTAATCCCCCTTGGAGTCCTACCGCGCTCCACGAGGCGATCTTGTCGGAGCAGCTGAGGGAAATACTCGCCGGCGCGTCGGACCGGCCTGGCTTGGTTCGGAGTCCGCCGAAACTGCCGAACCCTGCGCGCCCGCGCGCCGCCCCGTCGTCGTCGCCGTCGTCGCGGGCCCACGGCGTGCTGTCCTCCGCGTGAAAGGCGAGATACATCGTCGACGCGTCACCACACTACCATTAGCTCTGAAAGCTGGCTGGGCTCACCGGAAGGAGGGAGATGTACAGCGCCACCTGCACGCCGGGACGTAACCTCCACACACCCCCTTCGAGGCCAAGCACGCCCGAGTCCCCGTCCCCGCCGCGTAACACCCGCCCGGCCTCGTCAAGCAGCCACCGCACGAACCCGCGCCGCGCGAGTACCTCAGCGTGGCAGTCGTGCAGCGCATCGCCGAGGGGCGGGAGCCGTGCGGCAGGGAGACACTTGACGCCTGTACCCAGTGAGACGGCGCGTGCTGGCCCGTCGGGGGGAGACAACACCACCGCGGCTAGGATCGTCCATTCCGCTACACCGTTACTGCGGATTCCCGGCTTGCCGTGTCGCGGAAGCGCAGCGTACGCGGCGTGTGCGGCGGCCACCACGTCCTCTGGCGTCATGGCGTTGGAGGTAGAGTAGATCTGAGGAGGTTCACTCAAAAGTCCACAACAATCTCGCCTCCACCAACGTACGTCGGCCTCCACCGGCGAAAATGGTTCCGCTCGGAGCCCCACCTCCACACCACAAGTCCACCCACACACCCACCCAAAACATACCGACGACGTCGGGACCACACACCTCGACGCACGGACCACCAGTGGTCGCGAGCAAAGCACAAAAGACGCCCTCCTGAAGGCGCAAGATGCAAAAACGAATGAACAGCTGCCGGTGTGATTCGAACACACGCTCCCGAAGGAAACCGGTTAGTAGCCGGTCGCATTAGACCACTCTGCCACAGCAGCTGGTAGGATAGTGTCGAGAGCGAATGTAAGCGCGTCGTGCGCGCACGGGCGCGCGAGCACAGCGCAGGGCGTCGTCAGAAATGGTACCGTGTAATGCATATACTGTGGTGGGCTATTAGGTACACTTTTGTACACACAGACATAATGTTGCGCTCGTGGACTTAGGTGTTGAGGGTGTACATTGATGCGAGCAACGTGCTGTTGCGTTGCGTTGCTGTATGTCGCCTACGCCAAACTAAGGCTGCCTTTCCATGAGAAGGTTTTATTGCTTATTGCTCATAGGGCGAGTTGGCGGTGGCTTGCATAGTTGGAAACAGGTCGAGGAATGGAGTCGCAGTGACCCGTCGTGCGCATGGCGTGCCGCCGTGCCCGCCGAATGGTCGCTAAACAGTAACCAATACGGCAAGAACAACAACGTTAAAAATCAACTTGGTGTCGATAGATGCTCTCTGCGCTCTGAAGGCTCTATACACGGCTCGCAGCGCCGCCCCGCCGCCGGCGTCGCGCGCGCATGGCTCGTAGGTATAGGTAAGCATGCGCTCGGGGGCGTTGTCGTCGACCTGCCGCCGCTCACCAAGAAATACCTTTCCGCTGTCTGTCTGGGCCTGTCTGATGGACACGGATGGGCTCACAGGCTCATCACCTACGTGATGCGTATTCTGGTGTATGGTATGGCCCTCGGCGCGCATCAACCGCGCCTTGGCAGCACGCCCGCACGCACGCATCCATGGCGTCAGACGACATCACTGACACAGGCTAGTGTCAGTGATTGCTGGTGGATGGCGCAACAGCGCCCGTGCGTGGTGATCTGGCGATCAGAGCGTGTGTTTGTATCCAAAGTGATGCGGCGTCGTTTCCCCACCTTCACCCCCTCACTCTGTTTGGCTGTTCGGTGCATTTTGATGCAAAAGCTTGCTGTTGGCCGCACGCGGCCATGACGTATCCCTTCCCCGCACGACTCCCCCCGCCTGGCGTATCAGGAACAAGCGCAGAGCGCGGCGCGGCGTTCCCACGCGCGTCCACTCGCGATTGGACATGTGCTCTGCCGGCTACTACGGGCGTACATACGCCGCGCCAGCGCGCGCCCAGCTCAGTGGCGAGCCACACGGACTCGTCGTCGTCTCAGTCACGCCCGCGAACTCTTGGGCACTGGCGCCACGGGGCCACTGACACTTGCTGCTATCTACTGTCCATGCCGCCTGCTTCCCTCCGCCCCGCGCCAGTTACACCTCGGCGCCCGCGACATACTCGCAGTGCTGCATACAACAAGCGTCCCTGCTTTTCTACTACCCTTTGCGCCTTGCGCCGCGACTTAGAGCTTGGCGCCGCCCTTGGCGGCCTTGAGAACGCCGTCGAGCTTGGTCGCGAGCATAATGTTGCCCTTGACCTTGAGCTGGCCGGTCATGAACGCCTTCTGCGCGTTCACCTTGCCGTCCGCGAGGCCGACAAAGGTGTCTGAACGTTAGTGGGGGAAGCGTCGAGCGGCGCGTACCGTCGTTAAGAGTCACGGCGACGTCTGCGGCGTCAGCTTGGTCGAGCGGGCAAAATGGCGGCGGAAGGTGAAGCTGGCTTGGCCGGCTCCACCCTGCTCTCGCGTCGCGCACGCTAACGCGTGCGCTCGCGGCACTCACCAGGCTTCTTGCCAGCACCCTTGGTGACCTTGCCGTCCTCCTTGAGGTCAATGACCCAGGTGGCCTTCTTGCCGCCAGCGTTGACGTCGATCTGGAAGATACCGTTGGTCTGTTGGGTCAGCAGCGGCCGACCCGTCTCCACGCGCCTTCTTGATCTGCTTCTGCTTCTCCTCGGCGGGCATGGCGTCGAAAGCCTGAGCGAGGCCCTGGTCGTCAGCGCCCATCAAGCGTGAACACGGTAACGTACAGCGAAGATGTCGCCGGCCTGCGTGGTCAGCGAACGTCATGTAGGAGCTTGGCCCACCTTGAAACCAGATTCCTTGAGGTCAGACATTGTGAATGGATGTGGTCGTGCGAGGGATAGAGCAGGCAAGAAAGTGTATGTGTTGATGATGGAAGGCGACGTGTTGTGATTTAAGAGGGCAGATGGGTGGATGGTGCTCCGGGTGTGGCGAGTGGGAATACCCGGTGACGCGGTGACGTGCACGCGTCACACGGTGGGAATGACCCCCGCTGCCCCCGCCTTCCCCGCAAACAAGGGGCCAGGGGCGGCCAAGTCACGCCGCGCTGGGCGCACTGTTGATACAATAATGACAGTTTGCCACGTCATTTTGTTGTGCCACGCGTGTTTGATGCCGTGCCGATCATTGAGCCACACCGCCTTGACCACCACAATAATCATGGGAATGCACTTTGCATTAGGAGATAGGCTTACCCTGAATAACCCCCTTTTGTCCCATCTATTCGTGTCTATTCTCGCCCCAGCATGCCCAGCAACAGCACAGAGCCAGGCGCAACACCCAAGGGGCGCAACGTGGCGTCGCGAGGGCGTAGTGCCAGACTGCGCCCTGCACCCAGAGCAGCGTTCTAGCCCCATTCCACGACCCTTATTTACCCTGTTAACCCTGTTAAATGCACCCCACACACCGCCATCCATGAAAACCGGGGTCGAGTGCTGCGGTCGTGATGCATCATGGTATCCACTGCGCCGCTCATGGCAGTGCAACATTGCGCATTGCGTCAACGCAACGTCTGTCGTCGTTGCTCTCTCTACACACACACACACACTTGCGCACGGCCCATATCACCACACACACACTTGCGCGCAGGCCGCGTCGGTTTCTTGCTTCCCACTCGTCCAGTGGCTTGTCTCATCCATCAACAGCAACAACCTCGGCTTGCTTGCTTGCTTGGCTTGGCACGTTCCAAACAAACGCACAAGCCAAGCCCGACAAAAGTCATTCCACCGACACTGCACTTCTGCCGGCACCGACGCACCTCGACGGCGACACATACATTTTCTTCGACCTTGACTTCAGCTTGACCCTCGCCCCATGTCGGCGACCCGCGCTGCCGCCGTCGCCGCGGGCCAATGGCTCGCGGCGCGCGCGGACGAGAGCTCCAGTGCCAGCGCCAGTGCATCGGCGAGCTCGTCCGGCGGCGCCCACGGCGGTTTGAGCGTCGGAAGTAACCCGGCCTTCAAGATTGTCGGCGTGTCGCTCGCGATCGGTTCCGGCCTGTTTATCGGTGTCTCGTGAGCTCGACGTCGTCGTTCTTCACTGACGCCAGCTTTGTGATTAAGAAAAAGGGCCTGCTGAGTTCGACGGAAAAGTCGGGCGCCGACCTCGGAGACGGACACGCATATCTCAAGAGCCCCATGTGGTGGACCGGTATGATCCTCATGGTCGTTGGCGAGATTCTCAACTTTGTCGCCTACGCATTCACCGTCGCTATTCTCGTCACGCCCATGGGCTCCATCTCGGTCGTCGTCGCCGCCATCCTGTCGCACTTTATCCTCAAAGAGACGCTAACCTTTTTCGTGAGCGCGGAGAGGGGGGGGGGACAAGTCGCTAACCCCAGGGCTGGATTGGGTGTACACTCTGTATCATCGGCTCGGTCGTGCTCGCGCTCAACGCGCCTGACCAGCAGACGACCCGGACCATTCCCGAGTTTATGAAACTGTTCATCTCGCCGGGGTTTTTGGTCTGGGCAGGTATCTGTATCGCCGCGTCGCTCGTGCTCGTGTTCTACGCCGCGCCACGCTGGGGCAAGAAGAACATGCTGCCGTACATCTCGGTCTGCTCCCTCATCGGCGGCATCTCGGTGTCGTGCACACAGGGCCTCGGCGCGTCCATTATTACCTCCATCCAGGGTGAGAACCAGGTTAAGCACTGGTTCTTCTGGTTCCTCTTTGTCTTTGTCGTTATCACCTTGTTGATCGAGTAAGTCGCACTTAACCGGCACATGCTCACGGCAGAATCAACTACCTCAACAAGGCGCTCGCGCTGTTCAACACGTCCATGGTTGTGCCTGTCTACTTTTGCTACTTTACGTCCGCGACAATGGTCACGTCGTTCATCCTTTACCAGGGTCTCAAGGCGCCCGCCGTGCAGCTCGTCACCATGGTCCTCGGTTTCCTTGTAACGTGTCTCGGCATCACGCTGCTGCAAATGTCCAAGGTGGATCCAAAGAAGCTGCAGGGTTTGGACCGGCGCACGACCATGCTCCTCCAGGCGTCGCGCCAGCACACCGAGGCGAGCGAGAAGGGCGACGTCGCAGCCGCAGAGGAGCCGGGCATGGACGCGCTGCGCGGCGGCTTTGGCGCCGTCGGGTCGATCATCCGCGCGCGGTCAGTCAGCAGGCGCATGAGCCGCAAGGGCTCGGCGTCGTCGAGCGCCCACGGATTCGGCACGGCCATGCACAATACCCACGGGCTGGGACATCTGCCACGATACCAGCGTGAGTCATCTTTTGCCCTGCCGTGCTAACTCTAGTCTCCGACAACCCCATGCCAGACGACGGGGAGACGATTGCGCTGTCGCCGCAGGTGACTGGCCGGTCGCGGCAGTCTACGCTCAAGTTTGACAACAACGACCTGGTGCACCAGTACGCGTACGGTGCGGAGGGGGCGACGCACGAGACGCGGCCGCACGAGACACGCCGGATGGGGTCGGGGAGCGCGTTCGACAGCGCGCACATGGAGTCACTGGCGGCGATTCGCGAGAGCGCCGAGCTGCCGGTCGGTGCGCGCGCGGCGGCACTGAGCGCGGGCGCGTCCGCCGAGAAACCATCAAGCAAGAGCCCCTCGCCGCGGTTCCCCTCCCCACAGCCGACAGGCAACCCGTACCTGCACCCGATCTCGCCGGTCGACCACCGGCATCACCAGCCCGAACGCAAGACGTCGTTCAGCACGTTGTTTAAGGGTATTGCGGGCGGGTTTGATGGCGGCGACGGTGGTGGCGAGACCACCGGCGCGGCGGCGGGCGCCGCCGCTACTCCCGACGACATGAGACGCGGCGGCGCACACCGCGGCGGAGTTCGCGACTACCCGCACCGCGCGAAGGGCGACGAGGCGACCGAGCGCGAGGAACGCACAGCGTTAGTCGGCGCGGCAGCGGACAACGACGAGTTTGATATGGGGCTCGCGCCGCTCGTCGCGCGCACAACCAGTAGTGAGAGCGGGGGTGACCCGACAGGACGGTCGTACCTCAACGCGTCGCCAGAGGACATGACGCCGGGCGTCGAGCACGACGGTGCCGGCGCCGGCGCCAGCAACGAGACGTCGCCACGCACGTCGTCTACCCGCCCACTGGGCCCGCGCGCGTCTTCGAAACCCCTCGGCCCTCGCTAGTACCCCTGTACCCTCACCCTCTTGTATATACACACACGCGGACTTTTCTTCTTGGTGGCGTCCCGCAGGGCGCGTGGTCTATGCATGTACATTCTCTAGCAGCGGCGGGCGCGGGCGCGGGTGCGTGCCCGTGGAAAACAGAATCCTACAATGTGCGTGGCAGGTGGGGTTACAGATGTCAGGCGGTGTCGCGGCGGATACAACGCCGCCGATAGGGGGCGTTGGCTATGGCACGGGACATGGCCTGCGACACCGGGCGACATGCGCGTTGGCGAGCTCGGCCAGCCGCGCCTCAAGCCCAGCAGTGATAGCGTCTACTGTCGCGCGCGCTCGTGGCAGTGACTCGACGCGCGCCTCGTATGCGTCTACTGCGCGCTGAGCGGCGTCCTCGGCCGCCTGGCCGTCACGGAGACTTCCGATGGCGAGGCGTAGACCGCGCAATGTGCGCGCTGCGCCCGCCGCGCTCGTGGCGCCCACGCTCGCGCCGTCGCGGAGTGAGCCGAGCGCGGACGCGGCGGACCCTGTGTCTGCCCCCAGGCGGCTGACGGCGAGGGACAGGCGCGACGCCGCCGGTCGCCCAGCCGACGGTGATATCGGGGATATTGGTGAGGTGGGCGACGTCGGTGATGGAGTTGAGGATCCTGGCGCTGGCCGCGGCGGGGACTCGACGATACTCTCTAGCGCGCCGGCGCCGTTGGGCCGCGCGTGTCGTGGCGACGGGGAGCCTGAGGAGTCGGTATATCCGTTGGTCTCGAGCGAGTCGTGGTCGTGGTCGTGGTCGTGGCCGTTGACGCGGGGCGTATCGGCGTCGTAAACGCTGTCATCGGCGTCTGCGCCGGCTTGGACACCCGCACCAGCGCCTACGGCACTGGCGCTGATGCCGTCGTCAAGCACGAGATCAACCCATCTCAAATCCTCATCCCGCACAACCACGCCCTCAAGATCACGCACGAGCGCAGCGACGTCGCGCGCCTGGTCATCACGCGTACGTTCCGACGCGGTCAGGCGAGAGATGTAGCCTGCGAGGCGTTCTTCTACTGGCTGCGGGGCGGCCAGCGCCGTAGGCGCTGGTGTCGACGCTGACGCCGGCGCACACGTCGCTCGCCCCGAGCCCGACGCTGACCCCGACGTCGCCGTTGCCTCCCACGGCTGCGTCCCCGCCGACCCCGCCGGCGCGGGCCCGGCGCCGGCGCTGTCCATGTCCCGTAGCAAAGCGCACATCCGGGCACTGGCGCCCATCGCCTCATGCAGCGGTGCGAGGTCGAGCGGGTCGTCGTCCGTGGCAACAGCGGCGGCGCGGGAGGAGGGTACGCGCGAGTGTCGGCTCGCAATGCGAGGCGTGCGCGCCGGCGTGCGCGTGGGCGTGCGGCCGTGAGACAGGGAACCGTATCCGTATCCTGGCGGCGTGCCCGGCTCCAATACTTGCGCTCCGTCGTCCCCGCCCCCGTCGCCGCTGCCGTCAAAGTCGCCTATACCTCCGCCGCGCCCCAGGTCCTCCTCCAGGTCGTCCGCTAGGCTCCCCCCCATCCCTTCGGCATCACCCAGCGCCGCGTCGAGTTCCGCCGCGAGATCGTCCCCGCCATCGAGCATGTCTAGTGTCAGCCGGGCAACGATCGGCTGGCGCCACCCGCCGCACTCACCGCCGCCACCGCCAAACTCGTCCGCGAGGGACATTCCCCCTCCCCCCTCGCCGGCCATCTCCAGGTCGAGCTCGAGCTCGTCGGCAAGTGACAGTGCCATTGTGCGCGCGTGCGATTGGCGCCTGGCGCTGATCGTGTGTGCGCGCGCGAGTGTTGCTACGCCGCGCCGCGCCGCGCTGTCGTCACCGCCGTAAGCCAGCCTTGGTCGTCAATGACGCGGACGGGAGTTTTGGCTACGCTACCTCCCACTCTCTGCTGTTGTCGCCGCCGTGCGCCGTTCGCTCGCGGACTCCCCTTAAGCGGGGGATGTACCTACGCACTGCGCGAGCACTGCGGCGTCGTCCGTGGCGTGCACACTGCGTTACACCGCTCTGCCTGCCTGCCTGCCTGACGCTCTATTGCTGTAGCCGGGTGGCAAAGGCGACAAGAACAAGAACAAGCAACTGTGATGGATTGTGGTATGGCCAAAGCCAAACGACGACTTGTCCCGGGCTCCTGTGCCTCCCTCCCGCCGCGTCACGCGTCAATGCACCGACAGGCACGCCTGCCGCCTGATCGGCCGACCTCCACCGCGCACCACACACCACCACACCACGATACGATATCACATAGCTTTTACTAACGGCACGGCACGCGCCAGGATCATGTATTACTCTGCGAAGTCCTCTGCGTACTCCTCCGCGACCTGGGGTTAGTGTGCATAACGAGGAGGTTGAAAGCCCAGGCTGCGTCACCTCGGCACCTCGGCCTGCGGCCGCGGCGCCGCCTCGGTGCTGACTCACCGCCTCCGCCTCGTCCTCGTACTCGTCGTCCAGCTGCGCGGCCTCGTCTGCCATCAGCGCCACCCCTGACACCCCACTTACACTGGTCATACTCGTCGACGAGGTCGGACAAGTTGCTCTCAGCCTCGGTAAACTCCATCTCGTCCATGCCCTCGCCGGTGTACCAGTGGGTGTATGCGCGGCGCTTGAAGAGCTGGCGGAACTGGACGTGGGAGCGCTTGAACACCTCCGAGATAGCCGTCGTGTTGGCGACGAGCGTAGCGGACGCGACCTGGCCAATGGGTGGCACGGTGCAGAGCGTGGTAAGCGCGCCGTTGGGGATCCACGGCACAAAGTACTCCGAGTTCTTGGACTGGTACTCGTACACGGCCGTCTCAATGTCGCGCATGCTGAGCTTGCCGCGGTATGCGACCGACACGGTGAGGTACTTGCCCATGGCCGGGTCGATGGCCGCGAGGAGGGACCGGCGCTGGAACAGCGCGGCGGTGAGCTCGGGCACGTTGGAGGCGGTGTAGGCGCGGTTCGAGGTCGCGACGAGCGGCGCGTAGCCGGCCGTGAAAAAGTGCAGACGTGGGAACGGCACCATGTTGACCGCGAGCTTGCGCAGGTCCGAGTTGAGCACGCCGGGGAAACGCAGCGTCGACGTGAACCCAGTCATGACCTTGGCGACAAGCTGGTTGAGGTCCTTGTACTCGGGCGACTTTTGCTTCAGGTCGTTGACGCAGATCTGGTACAGCGCCTCGTTGTCAATGCAACATGTAATGTCCGAGTTCTCGACGAGTATGTGGGTCGACAGGACGGCGTTGTACGGCTCCACGACCGTCTCGGACACCTTGGGCGACGGGAACACGGAAAACGTCGCGAGCATGCGGTCCGGGTACTCCTCGCGGATCTTGCTCAGGAGCAGCGCGCCAAGACCGGATCCGGTACCACCACCGAGCGCTGTCGTGAGCTAGGTCAATACTCCAACTCACAGTGGAGGAGCTGGAAGCCCTGGAACGAGTCGGACGCCTCGACCTGCTGGCGAAGGACGTCGAGGATGGGGTCGACGAGCTCGGCGCCTGGGGTTAGCTTTGCCGCCGACACGACGTACCCTCGGTGTAGTAGCCCATGGCCCAGTTGTTGGCCGCACCGTTCTGGCCGTGGACAAAGGTGTCGGGGCGGAAGAGGTTGGCGAGCGGGCCGGAGCGCACGAGGTCGACGACACCGGGCTCCAGGTCGACCTGGACCGAGCGCGGCACATACTTGTGGTTGGACGCCTCGGAGAAGTACACCGACACTGGAGTGAGCTTGGAAGGAGGGGTGGAACGCACCCTTGTCGAGCTGCTGGTCGTCGTGGCCGACGTACTTGCCGGTAGCTGCGGTTAGCACAAACCAGCATGCGCGCGCCAGCGCGTGCGCGACTGTGCGCCGCGCCATTGCGCCGGGCGCACTACCCCTACGTACCGTCGAGACCATGCTCCTGTGATGCGTCAGCGTGCGCGATTTAACACCACGGCAGCGATACTGCCGCAAGCACGGTTGCTCACCTGGAGGATGTTCTCCCAGAAGGCGGTACCGATCTGGTTACCGGCTGCGGCGTGTGAGTGGATGCGCGGGGGTAAGGAAAGGGGACAGCGCGCGCAAGATGCGACGGCGTCCCCGTGCAGTTCAGTGCGGCTTACCCTGTCCGACTGTGCGTCAGTTTACATCTACACCAACACGAGGCCGAGGCCAACCCACCCGAAACGCTGATAATCTCCCTACCCATGCTTCGTGGTAGAGACGAGTGGTGTGAAAGTGGTAAAAGGTAGAAGTGTAAAGGATAGAGACGACGACGAGACGATGGTAACGTCGTTGGACAAGAGCGCGATCCGCTTGTGTTGTGCTCGCGACTGGGCGGCGGCGGAGGCGTTACGCCCACACGGTACGTGGACGCGTGGATTTTGATTCCGTCCGTGTCTCCCCGTGGCCTCACCCCACAGCGTCCTCGCCCAACCGACGCGATGTCTCATTATGCTTTCTCTATGCGCCGCGGCGTTGCATACACTTACACCTATTATACCCAACTCGCATTGCATCGCATCGCACTTTGACTTTGTCTCTCCCCGGGGCCTAGCATCCCCTCATCCCGCCCAATATATAACGCACTCCAGCACCCATCGCCCAGCGCGTCGACTCGCGGTCTGTACGTACGCTTCTCGTTGTTCAGGGTCCACACAACCCCGTTCTTTCCTCCCCCAAGTTACAGCCGCGCGCGTCAGGGCTTGGGGTAAAGGGGGGTTTGATATAAAGTCGCGATGCTTGGGGAACCTATCTCATGACAAAAATAGGAGCGCCGCCGCGTGGTCGCCCGTGGCATGCCTATGTGCATTGTCGTTAGGTGCATTGTCGTTAGGTCTGCTCCCTACTTCCCCTCAAACGCCATATGCCCTGCCTGTGTGTGCCTTGTGCCGTCCATGGCGTTACCACTATTGTCGCACAGGCAGAGCGCTCTGACCCACGCTTGCGTGAGAACCAAGACCAAGCATACAAGCATCACCCGGGGGCAACGGCGCGGGCATGAATGCATGCTGCAGACAGCCATCTTGCAGTTTGAGCACGACTAGGGTGTGAGTGTTGAGTCATACTGGCGGCAAGTGTCGGCCCAACCGCCCCGGATATCCCCATTTCCCTCGCGTGTTCGGGGTCGGGACATTATTCCTTATGGGTCAAATTACGGGAACCGAGGAAAATCATTTCAATCGTTCATGAGCATGTGGGCGGCGTCGTGGTTTTTTTTGGCCACAACCGGCACAGCACGGCGGCTCTATCCTCCGACGATCGGCGCCGCATGCGTGGGCCGCCACCGCGCTCCGCCGTCCTCGGCCGGTCGTCAACGGTTACTGCCGCGGCCACTAGGTGAGGACCTACGTCGCTTCGCCAGCAAAGTCGGGTGTGGTTTGTAGCGTGGCACGCTCACTGGCGCCAAGAAAATCCCAAGCCCAATCTCTAACCCGAGCACCTGGCATTTCCCCATCCCACCAGCACACATTGCGCACATTGCCCGCTGCCCTCGGTTTCCGCAGCAGCACCGTCTCGCTTGGCTACATCCCTAACACGCATCGCTGCTGCATGCTTCTTAACTAGTTCTTGAACACTTGCTTGTTTGTTTCTCCCCCGTTCCCTTTTCCCCACACTCCACACACACACACACACACACACACACACACACACACACGAACCGCCGCCATGCGCAGCAACACTCTCGCGGCACTTGCGGCTGCCGCTGCGGCGCTGCCCCTCGCCAGCGCCGTACACCTCAAGGAGGACGCACTCAACCAGGTCATGGACGTCATGTTCAAGCTCAACAACTACTCGTGCGCTCCTGTGCACTGCTAGTGCTAACGTCAGATGGGAAAACGGGACAATGTCCCAGGCCATCCTCGAGTGGAAGTATCCCGACTACTCGGTATTCTCGCCCACTGCGCCACTGCCCCTCCCCGAGGGATTCAATCAGGACAGCATCCCCGACGTTGTCAAGCTCGCGCAGGACACGTTGATAAATCGCCCACGGCAATGGCACAACCCTGGTCTGCCAGCGACCACGTCCTCTGGCAGTGCGGCGCACGGCCAGGCGACCGGGAACGGCGGCGGCGACAACGGCGACAACAATGGGGGAGGCCAACCCCAAAACCGCCGGGCCAAGCGGCAGGAAGCACAGACGTCGTCGCCCGCTGCGACGCCCACGAGTGGGTCCGCGCCCGCCGCAAAGACCACCGGCCCGCTCAACATTCCCCTTCAGCACACTCCGACCCTGCCCCACGGCCAGCCGCTTCTGCGCGACGACGCAGCAGGCGACCCGCCCAGTCTCGGCGTCGCCGTCGTCCTCGCTGACCGCGCTACCGGCGGCGCACAGGTCAACTCGGTGTCGTACATGCAGGCCGCCCAGAGCCAGGTCGACTACCTCTTGTACGGCGTGCCTAGGGTGGGTCCAACCAGGCCACGCATGTGGCCTCGAGGTGAAACGGGCTAACCCCAGACCCCCGATGGCGCTATTTCGCACCGCGCAAAGAGCGTCCAGTTGTGGGCAGACAACGTGTACATGGTCCCTCCGTTCCTGGCGTACTTTGGCGCCATAACCAACAACCAGACACTCGTGCAGGAAGCGTTCGACCAGGTCAGGCTGTACAGGCAGTACCTGATGAACAACGACACCAAGCTGTGGGCCCACATGACTGAGGGACCAGAGGCGGAGGACCCGCGTCCGTGGGCGACGGGTAACGCGTGGGCTGCGGCGGGTATCCTACGTGTACTCGCGACGATCAAGTGGTCGTCTTTCGCCGACGACATGGGCGACCAGCAGTCACAGCTACAGACGTGGGCGGCGGAGATCCTGTCCACGGCAGACAAGTACAAGCGGGAAGACGACGGCCTGCTGTTCAACTACATGGACAACAAGACGACGTTTGTCGACTCGTGCGCGACGGCTCTCATGGCCGCAGCGGGATACCGCATGTCCACGCTCAACCTTACCAACGACTATGTCAACATGGCCTCGACAATGCTCACGTCCGTAAGCCACAACATCAACTCGACGGGATACCTTAACAAAGTCACGGATCCCATGAACTTTGTTACCGAAGGCACGTACTCGCCCGAAGGCCAGAGCTTTGTCCTCATCGCGTACGCCGCGTACAACGAGTGGGACAAGATGGGCAAGCCGGGCAACACGCACGGCGACGACCCGCTCAGCGGCGCGCCACGCGTCGCAGCGGGTATTGGCGCCGTCGTCCTCGGCGTCGCTGCCTCTCTCTTCTTGGTCCTCTAGACTTATCCCGTTGTATCCTTTTCATCTCGCCGGCGAGCCCGGTGCACGTATACCCGCCATGTGCCTGCGGCACTGGACACTAGACACTGTCTCTATCTATCTCTCATTCTAGGCGCAAGGCGCACTCATATAACGGCCACAGGCTATAGATGCATGGTTGCGAGCTGCCCTGCAGGAGCGAGCACGTGTACGGGTGTTTCACCGCCCCGCGCCGCAACCTTAGGTGCGCGCATGCGTCATGAGTGTGGCGGGGCACAAGACGCCACTGCCGCGGTTACGCGATCGGAAGTATAAGGAGGTGACCATCGGGATGGTCGCGCCGCTCAAGACTGTGCACGTAGGAGACGCGCCGCTCACGACTGTGCGCGCAGATGATGTGCGCAAGGCAGTATACGGCGCGAAGCAGCGTGGAGCGATGTGTGATCGCCTGATTGTCGACTAGAAAAGAACGGATGTACAACGGCTGATCTTAATGCGGGGTAAATTGGCCTGCGAGACACTGTTTGACGCCGCCACATTACGCGTCAGTGTAGTGCGCGGAAACATTGCAGAGACAGGTGTTAGAGTCTCGATGTTTCTCGGTGACACCAGTTTGGCGACACAGCGTCCAGTGCAGCTGCTGATTGGTGTGACTTCCTGTCTATGGCAACAAGCTACAGTGTCTAGCAACAAGCAACCCAAGTTTGTAAGCAGGTCTCGTACTTGCGCCTGAAGAGCTGTACTCGTGGGGTAACGTGTGTTGCTTTAGTGTCAGGAGACATGAGACACAGTCGCAGCTACAAGCGCCTCTGTCAGTCACTGCCAAGCGTGCTCGATACACCTGTGCGAAATATTATAGAGTGACATTATATTCTACACATTATTCGACTATGGTAAAATAGACGCAGAGTCCGTAGCAAGAACCAAGAAAGAAAGTCCAGATGTTAAAAGTCCCACTCGGGCACGGACCGGCCGATACCCGCGTGACGCGCGCGCTTTTCCTCCTCGTCCATTGCCTCCCAAGCCCTGGCGGGCGGGTAAATGTCGCGGAGAGCCTGTTCGCGGTAGAGGTCCCAGACGGCGCGGCGGAGGTCGAGGGAGCACTTGATCGAGTGGGCGGTCCAGAGCTCGTCAATTGGGCGGGGGCGGAGCACGCCGGGACCGTGGAGGATGGGCGCGACACGCACGCCGAGGGCGGGGATGAGAGCCGCGTCAAAGTCGGTGTCGAGGCGTTTGCGCCAGTAGCGTACCCAGCCGGCCTTGCGTTCCTTTGCTCGCTGGATGACGTTCAGGCGCGGGTACGACTGCCATTCCCGGATCCGCTCCTCCACGTCGGCGAGGTAGTGCCGCTCGCTGTAGCCGTAGGCGTACCGCAGTGGAGGGAAGGCCGTGGGTGCTGGGCCGGGCTTGACGAAGAGAGCAGAGAGAGACGCGGGCACCGGGTGGTATGGGACTGGCGAGCCGGAGAGGTATGCGGTAAAAAGACGAAAGTCGCGGCGGAAAGCGTGTTGCGCGTCGAGAATAAGGCGGGGCGCGGCGGCGTGCGCGGCGGCAATAACGGAGTTGAGGCGCGCGTTAGCCCGGACAATACCCCGGGCGAGGGCGAGAGCGGCCATGTGGAGGGCAGCGCGGACCATGAGACTGTAGAAGTAGACCATCTCGTAAGCGTAGTCCACGCCGATGCGGCCGAGATCGGCGACGGACGACGCAGGGACGAGTTCAGCGAGAATGTCGTCGGGCGAGCGAATGATGCCGAATGCGTACGGGCGGCCGGATACAACGAGGACGCGACCCCATTTAGCTTTAGCGAGGAAGAAGCCGTCGGTACCAGTCGGGACGGGGTAGAGGCCAAACGCGCGGTTGAGGGGGAGCACCGAGTCGTCAATGTACTGGATCATGGCGTTGGCAATGATTGCGAAGAGGTTGGCGGCCACCATCGTGAGGGCGAAAAAGCGTTCAGTGCCGAGGACAAAGTGCGTAAAGAGGTAGCGTGCGTCGTAGCCTACGTTGTAGAAGGACTTGTTAAAGGCTGTCCAGGCGGTAGAGAGGTAGACGGTCCACGCGACGAGGTAGGTGGAGGCGCCGGTGTTGGTGGGGCGGGGAGGGAGCGCCGGCGCGCGAGCCGCGACCAGCGCAGGCTCGGCGATGTCGGATGTGAGCGAGGTCGACGAGGCCGACGAGACAATGGAAGGTGTACGCCCCGACGAGACGGTGTTGAATTTGTGTAAAGAGAGTTTGGCGGCGCGGGCGGCCTTGACGCGGGAAACGAGGGTGGTGAGCGCGGGCATCGTGGGGGGGGCTTTGATGCGGGCGGCGAGAGCTGAGGAGTTGAGGACGGGAGAGGTTGAGGTTTGAGGAGAGGTCGTTCTTGCTGGGGAACGACGTCTCTGGGGGACTGGATTATATCCTCGAGCGCATCGAGGCTGCTCACCACGCAATGGGGGTTGGTCACGACGCATGCGGTCGAGCTCGCCGCAACCGGCCAAGATTGTGGCCGACCTCCACTTTGATTAACCGCTTTCGGCGGCAGACCTCGGTCAATTCCGGATGCGTCAGATCAAAGACGCCGGATTCGGCCAAAGTCCTAGGGTGGAATTGATTCCGTGCCCTATCGGGATAATCGGTGCCTCATTAGAGATGCCCCCGTGATTAGCCCAAGCGATTACAAGATTACACCTGTATACAAGCTGTGTACCCGCCGCATCCGGCCCACGCCTCGCCGCAAGCGTCCACCCCCACCGCAGCATCCGTCCAAGTGGCATTCCAGCAGCGCGCAGAGCGGTGTTGGCGGAATGAGTGATGGCCTGGGCGATGGCCTGGCTGATGGCCTGCTGATGGCCCTACCCGACTTGATGCGCACGGCCCAGCGAGCATCAGCACGCCCGTGCGCCGCCGCGCCCGCCATCAGCCACCAATAGTCGCGCCAAGCTTGTGCCTGCCTCGCCGGAGTGGATATCTGCCGCCAAGCAGAAGTTTGCAGACCACGGTGGATGCGCTCACGACGACGCATTCGCCGGGGCGAGTGTGGCCTGGCGGTGCGTTACCCCCCGCCCTGCACCCTGCCGCCAAACATTGCGCGACGGTTTCACCGTCACGACTCGACACCGCGCCGCTCCACTTTCCAAACATCGACGCGGCGGCGTCGCTCACACAGCGCTCGTGGTAGCAGCTATGCGAGTGCGGTGGCAGGAGGACGATGCGCTGCCGCGTGCGCGGCGCCGCCGTGGGAGCCGGAGCCCTGCGGCCGAGCCCACGTACTGGCCGGAGCCTGCGGGCCAAATTTTGGCCCCTTACGTCATTACGGCCTGTGGACCTGGCCATCGCCCTGGTAAACACCCCGCCCAAGATCCAGAGACAAGACCAAACAAGGGGAACGCGGGGACACCGGACTATACGCATGCAGACATTACAGTACAATCAATCAATCAATCAAATCGGGGGGACACAGTAGATGGCTCTTGTGAGATCGGCGTGGTGGATGCGGAGAGTTGGCGTGGTGTGTGTGTGAGGGGAGAGTGGTGGGGTGGTGCTACGTTGCCAGCTATCGGTCGTAGTCGCGCATGCGGGCTGGTGGCTGCGTGTCGCGGCGGGACCGCTCACGCGTGCTCTCTGGCCCGACGGAGGCGTTCCGCGGCGCGCCAGAGGTCGAGCGCGTGGCGCGCATACCTGTTGTGTCCTGGGCGGAGACGACGCGGCGCATGGGTTCGGCGGGGGAGAGCATTGCGTCTGCTCCTGCGCGCGCGGCCGGCGTCTTGTCAGGAAGACTAGTCGTGGACCCGGCGGGCGACGTGCTGAGCGTACCATTCCGGGCGGACGACGACGACTCGGCGAGACGCGAGCGCTTGCGCGTCGGCGCGTCGTCCTCTGGCGACCGCTTAAGGACGCCGTCCTTTACATCGTCGGGCGCGGTGCTCACCGTACGCAGCGGGGACGAGTTGGCCACCGCGCCTGCGCCGTTGGTGGCGATGCCCGAAGAGCGGGTCCGTTTCAGTGCGCGCGACGCGAGGCCGCCGGCGTTGCTGCCGCCGTCCTCGGGTTCGGCGGTGGGCAGAGTGAGGGCGTCTGCCTGGGCGCGGGCGGCGGCTGCTTCGGCGGAGCGAGCCCGCTCGCGCGCGACAGCACGCTGGATGGGCGGAATCATCGTTGCTGGCGCAACAGATGCAGACGGGGTACGTGATCCGCGTCCGGAGCGGAGAGCCTTGCGGCGGCGAGCGAGTGCGGCTGCAGCTCGCGCAGCCGCAGCATTTTCCTTCTTCTGCCGTGCCTTTTCCTCCTCGGCTCGCTCGGCGCGCGCCAGTTCCTGCGGCGACGGCACCGTGCTGCGTGTGTTGGCCAGGTCGATGTTGCGCGAGTACGGGTTGGCGGATGCGGGTCCGGACGGTCCAGGCGACGCGGTCGGTGTGTGGTGGTGCGATGAGCGCTTCTTGGCCGACGTCGGCGGCGACGGCGACGTGACCCTCGCCAGGCAGCGGGCGACAATCGTCACGTTCTGCGGTACCATTGTGCTGCTGAGATGCTCTGATGTCGGCAGCGGCGTCACGACGCGCATCTTGCGTCTCTGGTTGGCTGTGGGCGGCGGGGCGGCAGGTTGCGGCGGCGGGGCGGGCGGCGCACGCGGGGCGACGGCTACAGTGTTGTGCCCGCCAAAACGGCCCTTGCCTGTGCCGGCGTGTGCCGGGTGGACAGACACGGTGACTGGTGTGGGGGGCATAATGGGGTTGTCGAGGGGAGTGGATGAGGAGATGGGGTTGGAGTTGGGAGAGTGTGGTGCGTTGTGGGTGATGTGATAGAGCAGTCGTGTTGGGGGAGGGGGGGGGGGGGGGGGGTGAGATGTTAGGCGGTCGGTAGCTGGGGTGGTGGATCAACACGAAGCCAAGAACGGTTGTGGACAATGGTGTCTCGCTGTGTATATAATCAAGTGAGAAGGGGGATGGGAGTGTGAGGGAGAGATGTTCTCAAGAGAGAGAGAGAGATGGGAGAGAGGAGGAGAGAGATGTGACCTGGGGGCGACGAGATACAGTGAGCCGTGAGCAAGCATGCTCGTGCTTGCAGTCTTTGACCGTGGCCATCAGCGTCCTGGGTGAGAGCCCACCCAGTACGGTGGGGAGCCACTTCCATTCAGGGTAAATCCCGCATAAAGATCAGTTTGGCCTCCACCCCTGCCGCGTCCTATGGCCGGTTATTAATCGCAACATTAACGGGAGCAAAATAATTACACCCCGACTAATGTAATCTCTAATCTTTGCCTTCAGGGACACCCAGTGGCATTTCTTGGCTCGCCCCCCACTCTGAGCACTGTTCATATCAGCCCGGGACCAACACTGTTGCACATGCTCGCGGCTCGCGGCTCGACCTCGTCGGCCTCATGTGCTCGGCGCATGCTCTTAGAAACGCTCGAGACACTCCGGCATTCACCACGTGCCAGGGCAGAGGTAACAATGCCGTGTCTCGAGCCTCACGGCACTACGCCAGCGCCAGTGTCAACGCCTCAAGGCCCAGGCCGCCGCTTTGCCCATCATATCGCGCGCCGTGTTGTACCGGGCCTAGCGAGTACTAGTCCTGGGAACACAGCGTAGAGTACGTACCAGGTGACCGAGGAGTACTAGCCAGCGCAGGCGTGTGCCGCACCGCGCGCTCCATTAATTGTGTTGCACTAGATAGATCCATACAGTCTCGCCTCGGTAGCGACAGAGTTACAGCCTGTTGATCTGCCAAGCGAGTCGCACGAGTCGTCGAGTAGTAACCGTCATTGTGCCTCCCCAAAAGGTAAACGTCCTCCGGTGTTGTTGGCCCCAGACCTCTCTCAGGGCAACTGTCAGGCATCAGGGGCGGGTCGGACACTGCTCTCAGTCAGTCGGAAATAGGTTGGGTTCTCAATCGAGACGCGGCGACGCGGGCTTTGGTATGTACTGAGCGTCTGCGCCGCAATGCAGAGCATAACAGCAAAGTTGAGCAGGCAACAGCAGCACGGGCTGCGTGCTGCGTCGTGTGTGCAATTGTTGCAGATGTCCGGAAAATAAGACGTCGAAAGCCACTGCATACCGAAAAGAACAAGGGGTGTCGCCCCCCTAACGCCCGTCCATGCCGTGCACTGCGCGCCGTCACCCCCCGTCTCGATCGGCTGACCCGAGCATCCAGGAGCGCGACGACCACGAGTAGGGAGTTTCGATTCGGTTACTACAGTTAGCAGCATGCAGAGGAGATGGTCGTCGTGGTCGTCGTAGTCGTAGTCTCGTCACACCCCGTGCACCCCACAAACACATCCTCCACACGTGTGGGCGCCATCAACGCGATCGCGCGAAGCACCAGTGCGGGTAAACTGCACCATCAGCGCAAGCATCGGACTACGTCTTTCTTCCATCATCATCGCTGTTTCCACTCCACGACCTCTTTTGTGCCCACTCTGTTGCGCTGACGACTGTGGACGACTCGTGTGAGCCTGATTCCAAGGTCCTCCGTGACACAAGCGAGAGGAATCAGCTGTCCGTCGTGGTCCTTGTCCCTGGCGTGTGCCCTCACCCAAATCCGCATCGCCCTGTCCCCAAAGCCACCCGTCTGACGACACACTCTCTCCTCCATCTATACTCTTGTTCCATTCGCCCAACTCTCGACGATAGACCAAGCTTGTGGCCAACGACTCGACAGGCAAGAACCCGTTGGTGACAGCGACGACGACGGCTCCGAAACTTGTCTGCCGCCGAGTCGACCCGCTTCGGGCTTGCCCGAGAAACGCCCCGCGAAACGCCCCCGACCCAGAATCCTAACTGTCGAGCAAAACGACCACCGAGCCTGTCACCTCTGTTTCCACACTCCTCGCTACCACTCAAGTGCTCGTCGCAGCCTCCGTCGACGACGACAGAGCTCGCGTACACAGCGTAGCCTCCACAGCACACCGCGCACGGTGCCAAGCCTCTGCGCCGAGCATCGGTTCAGACGCAGCCAGAGAGAGCCCACATTCCTACCCGCCGGCGGCAAACCCTACCCTAGGCCCTCTCTTCTTCCGCGGTCCAGCCCGCCTTCGTGGGTATCCGCGCTTCTAGCCGTGTACAGCCTGGTCGACACCTGACCACCTGCCGCCGCCGCCGCCACTGTAAACTACACACACATCTTTGTGTGCTCTCTCAACCCACACTCCTCCGTGTGCGCAGAGCAGCGACACAACAGCATGTCCGCGACAGCCGTAAGGCCCGCTTACGTGCCCCGCACGGGCTCGTTGCCGCCTGGCTCGCCCAAGAACGGCTCGTCGTCCGCGTCCGGAGCAGCTTCACTCCCGAAACGTCCAGCTTTCGTGCCCCGAACACCAAACTACTCGGTCAGCTCGCCCAGCGGCGTCTCGGAAGAGGTCAAGCGCAGTGCTGATGCCATCTTGAAGGTGAGTGCCGCTCACGCCGCCATGCTAATTCGCACAGCTCATCAGTGGTCTCCCAGCACCGATCGCCGGGTCGCCCCTTCCTCCCAAACTCCTCGCCAAGCAGTCGCCGCGCACCAGTCCCTCGTCGTTGTCGTCGTCGTCGGCTTCGGCAGCCGGCTCGTCGTCCTACTCGTCCTTCAAGGCGTACGCGCGCGCGCAAAAGCGCAAACTCAGCGATGAAGACGTCAACGGCCTCGGCCTCAGCGTCTCGGGCAAGTCGAGCAGCAGCAGACCACCACTCAAGAAGTCGCGTACGTTCGAAACCCTGCCTGGCTCGGGCACGTCGACGCCCAGCGCCCCCGTAACTCCCCCGCTGCGCAGCTCGCACGCCCCCTCGTCGCCCAAGAATCGCAGCTCACTGCGCAACGAGATAACCCGCGGCGAGAGCAAGGCCGACTGGACACCAGAGCAGTGGGCCACCCTCGCGGACGAGTAGGTCGTGTGTGTTTACCAGCAGCTAACAGCAGTGTTGGAAAACGCGCGCACGCGCTTAAACGTCTCGGCGACGCATACATCAACCCTGCCGGCGCCAAGGGACATCTCAAGGGCGCCGTATCGCAGGACAAGCTCCGCGGCGTGCTCTACCTCACCGACTCGCTGTGTCTCTACCTGTACAAGAACTTTGCCGAGGAGCGCGCCAAGAACCACCAGGTCTCGACAACGGCGTACCAGCAGCTCAAGGGCTTACGCGAGTTTGTGCTCGGGCGGTGGAACGACCACGCCACGGGGGAGCACAAAGACCTCGTGCGGGGAATGATTGGTCTTATGTGAGTGAAGCGATGCTGGACGTCGCGCTGACCTTGCAGCTACCTGATGGCGGCAATCTCGTCGGACGTTGTCGCGCGCACGGACATGCGATCCCTCAACAAAATGTCGACAGACGCCCTCAACCCTGCTGGGGGCGGGGGCGCGCACGGACCCTCGCCATCGTCGTCGTCGGCGTCTCCGGGCGTAGTCGGGCGTTCGCCCGCGTCGTCGTCCCAGTCCGAGCTGCCAAGCGACGTCCTCAAGCTCGTGGGCATGACGTACGCCGCCGCAGGCAGATCACACAAGGCGCTCGCCCAGTCACGGTCGTACCTGCCGCCACGCATGCTCCGGCAAAAGTTTCCAGAAACGTTTGAGCGCGCGCTCACCTCTGACCTCGCCGACGACGCCGTGCCGAGCGACCCGCTCGGGTCCGCGCGCAGCGTCGACATTGACGACCCAGACAACTTTGCCTGGCCGATCGAGCTCGGCATGCAGCATGGCGTCGCGCACATTGCGGTGTTTGGCCGCGCACTCATCCGCGAGTTTGCACACGCCACAGGCAAGCCGTGGGAGCCGGTGCTCAGCGAGGCGGAGAGCCCTGATGCGCGGTAGCACGCGGCTGCGGCACGAGCGCAGCGAGTGTCGCACACCCCCGCCGCGTCCGAGACCCATCCGAGCGCATCCCGTCATCCCATTGTCCCCAGCATCGCACGTCTTCAGCTTGTTACGACCCGCATCTACCTTGTATCTCATTGTGCATGTATTGTTTCTTTCACCTTTGTCGTATTGTTGCACGGCGTGATCGAGAGAACGGTGTCGTCATGTGATCGCCGCCACACGTCCCTCCCGTGATAGCGGTGGAGCTTCATTGTATGGTGAAACGCCGAAACGCCGCCATAGTACCGCCCAGCTCTCACCCCTGGAACCCCCATTGTACCACCGGTGCGCTAACGGGAGGGGAGAGATTTGCTTCCGTCGCCGCTGCCTGGGTGGTGCGGCTCCGCCCGCTGCCGCCAGCAATGCGCCATGGCCATCAATCCATCAGTCCTCACCATCCATTCCACTCTCTCCACACCCTCTCGCCTCGACTCTCACAGCACATACACACAACTATACGTTGCAACTCGGTCAACAACCCTCGCACCCGCGACAATACACCCACTTGAATTCCCTTTGGGTGGGCGTTTTCGTTGTCCAGTCTTCCAACGGACACATACCCCCTTGTGTCCCCCCCCTCTCCCCGATCACCCATCGCCTTAAAGGCCGCGTCACTGGCGCGCACGTCCCCCTCCTCTTCAACAGCACCACCACTAGCACCAACCACTCGTTACTCGCGACCGCGTTGAGGCTGGCAGACTGCAAATCCATCCCATAGGACGACACGCGCGCGACCACGGCACGCCCATGCCTCCCCCCTTGGTCAACACTTGTTCTTCTTCCCTTTCCCCACCTGACGACACTCGACTGCCTCTGACGCTTCAGCGGGATACAACCAACCCCGTCACATATATCTGTGCGCCTGCGCGCGCGCGACATCGCCGCTGACCCTCCCCAGCTCCCTTGTTAGGCCGATCCCTGCTGGATGTTCTACCCTCAGCAGTCGGCGACGTCTTCGCAGGCCAAGCATCACGACGGCGGTGAGCTCGGCCTCGGTGGCCGCGGCGGCGGCGGCGGCGGAGCGGGCGGTAACGGAGGAGGAGGAGGAGGTAATACCGGCGCAGGAGGAGGAGGTAATGGCAGCGGAGGCGGTTGGGGCCGGCATCCAGCCGCCTTCAACCCTTCCCTGTCCATGTCTGGCGGGTTTGGCGGCGGCGGCGCCAACGGTCTGTTTGGCAACCACCCACCAGGCTCGCAGGGACCTCATGGCGGCCCCGGCGGTCCCCACAACGTCCACCCGCAGCACGGCGGGCTGCACGGCCACGGCGGACACAACCAGCACCCGCACCACCAGCCGTTTGGTAACGGCGGCAGCGGGAGCATGCACCTGGGCCAGCACAACTCTGGCGGCCTAGGCGGTCTGGGTGGCCACGGCGGACCAGGCGGGTTTGGCAGCGGCATAGGCGGCAGCATGGGCTTTGGCGGGGGCGCGACGGCCAGTCCACCGCGCCAACAGCCCGAGGCCAACATGCCGCTGACGGCACACTGGCAGCAGCAGCTGTTGCGTGCCGAGACGTCGCGCGTTGCATCGTCGCCGCACCACCGCGCACGTTCCGCGGCCATGGCGTCGCGCATGACTCACAAGCCGGCGGCAGTAGCCATCCTGAACCCCAACGACAGACCCGCGACGGCGTCGCCAGGCCCAGGCACGCCCAACGGGGCGCACCGCAAGAACGCCCTGTCCGTCGCGTCCAACGTCGCTTCCACCCAGACGTCCCCGTCTGCTACCGCCGACGGCAGCGGCGGCGGGGACAAGTCGGCCGACCCGATGAACCCTGCTCAACCACCCGCACCCGCGTCCAAGCCCGACGACGCACCGTACGAGCCATGGACGGGTCTCGACCTCGGCGGTATCCACCTCAAGACCCTCTCGCCCTCCTTGTTCACCTTTACACACATCACCTCGCTGTACATCAACCACAACAACCTCAAGGTGCTCCCGCCTGCCATCTCTGCCCTCAAGCAGCTCACTCTCCTTGACGCGACGAGCAACGAGCTCGTGGCGCTCCCGGCCGAGATTGGTGTGCTGTCCAAGCTCAAGGAGCTGTTACTGTTTGACAACAACCTGACGTCGCTCCCGACCGAGATTGGCGGACTGTACCAGCTCGAGACGCTCGGCATTGACGGCAACCCGATGGACGAGGGCGTGCGCAAGCTCATCGCCGAGCACGGCACGGCCGCGCTCATTGCGCAGTACCGCGACAATCACCAGAGCGAGCAGCCGCCCGAGCGCACCTGGATCGAGGTCGAGCCGGACCTGTCGTCTCCTGGCGGCTCGTCCAAGACCGAGTCATTCACGACGCTGTCCTACAACATTCTGTGCCCGTCGTTTGCGCCGCCGTCGTCGTACGCGTACACGCCGTCGTGGGCGCTCGACTGGTCGTACCGCCGGGAAACTCTTTTGGAGGAGCTCATCAACGCGTCGGCCGACGTCGTGTGCCTCCAGGAGATTGACAGCGAGCAGTACGCCGAGTGGTTCTACCCCAAGCTCAAGGAGCGCGGGTACGACGGCGCGCACTACCCCCGTACACGCGCGCGTACCATGTCGCCCGAGGACGCCAAGCACATTGACGGCTGCGCGACGTTTTGGAAGCGCGAAAAGTTTCAGCTCATCGAGACGCAGGTCATCGAGTTTAACCAGATCGCGCTGCACAAGACCGACATGCGTACCGAGGACATGTTCAACCGCGTCATGTCGCGCGACAACATTGCGACGGTCGCGCTGCTCGAGTTTGTCGAGACGGGCGCGCGCCTTGCCGTCGCCAATGCGCACATCTACTGGGACCACCGTTTCCGCGACGTCAAGCTCGTGCAGATTGGCATGATGATGGAGCGCCTGGGGGACATTGTCGAGTCGTTCTCGGGCCTGCCCGCCAAGCCCGCAGTGGAGGGCAAGCCTGCGCCGCCGACATACGACAAGCGCGAGAAGGGGCGCGACATTCCGCTCGTGCTCTGTGTCGACCTCAACTCGCTCGCCAACTCGGGCGTGTACGAATACATCTCCAAGGGCGAGGTGCCCGGCAACCACGAGGACTTTATGGACCACAAGTACGGCCCGTACACGACCAAGGGGTTGAAGCATGACCTCGCGCTGCGCTCGTCGTGCGCAAGCTTTGGTGAAATGACCATGACAAACTATACCCCGACGTTTGACGAGGCGATCGACTATGTGTTCTACACACCGCGCTCGCTCAAGGTGACGAGTGTCCTCGGTGATGTCGACCGCAAGTATCTCTCCAAGGTGGTGGGCTTTCCGAATGCCTTTTTCCCGTCAGAGTGAGTCCTAACGCATTCGCTGCGCGATGCGTGAGGCTGCGATGCCCAACATCTCCCCCCCATGCACAACTAACCGCCAGCCACATTCCCGTATTTGCACAGTTCCGGACCAAGGGCGAAGGCGAGGACGACGTGGCGCCCGCGGCCGCGCCGCCGTCGTTCGGCTCGTATCACTAGAGGCGACAGCGACAGCAATATCCATCATCCGCATCTGGGCGGCATCAGCATCATGCGCAGGCGGGTGGCGAGTGTGGGCGAGCGAGGGCGAGTGAGCGACGTAGAATTTGTGCGAGTAGATAACCTGTACGACGGCGTGGTAGTATGAATCGTGTCTTGCCGAGCGCGAGCGCAGCGCATCAGCGAGCGAAGCGAGCGAGCGAGTGCGCCGCGCGGGCGGCGCGGGTGTTGCATGTGTTGTTTGCGTCATATCTGGCCTTGTATCTGAGCCTGGGTGGCGGGCGTACTGGACTGAGCTGACCGAGGAGCTGCAAGTCACCACATGCTCGCGCGCGTAGTGTCTGATCAGTGCAGGGTATGCAAGCCGCGAGTGCGTGCACGCACGTACCCGACGCTTCGACTACGCTCGTCGGGATGACACACCGCGCCGCCCAATCTCATGCATATCTCAAGCGATATCAGCCTCGCGATCGGAACCGAAGGCACAGATAACGCCGACTGGGTGGCCAGTGCTATCGGTCTTGAAATGTTTGTGCCAATGGTTCTGCGCGACGTGCGGGTGTGCGAGGCTTGGCGCGATGCTAGAGAGAGCAGCGAACTCGAGCGCGAGCACGGCTCGGGCGAGTTGTGGAGCATGCTAGCTTTCGGGCGGTAGCTCGCGCGGTAGGCGCCCGCCCGCTGCATCGCCGTCGGCCGAAGGCCAGGCCTGGCCCATAGCCCGCGCTGGTGCTGGCGGCCGCCGAGACCTGGCGGATCGGGCATGGCCGATGAATGGCCCGGCGTGGGGCGTGCGCGATGACAACATGGCGCTGGCGCGCATGGCGTAGCGCAACGCATGGCTCCATCCAAATTCGGTCCCCAAGCCTGCAATGATGCTTACCCATCCCGCAAACACTAGGCTAGCTTGTGTTTCCCAGTTACCCAGCAAGCCAGCAATCTTGCTCTCACGACAGCGCGACAGCACGACAGCAGGACGCAGCACGACGCAGCACGACGGCACGCCCTCGTCGTTGCCCCTTTCCATCGACACAATTGCTGACCTACCGAGTGTTGCCTTGCTGTGTTTGTCCATCTCATCGATTGTTTATCGCACCGACGTGATCGCTTGACCTCGCCTGGACTTTGCACCGGGGCATGACGACGGCGTAGCATCCTACAATGACACAGACACCGACGCCGGGCCCCGACGGCCCCGCACGGGGGACCACGAGCGTCCCGCCTGCGACGCAGGAAACGCTCGCGCCGCCCGCACTCGAACGTACCGCCAGCAGCACATCGCACCGGTCTCACCGCTCGTCCCGCTCCATCCCCCACCCACAGCAGAGCACGTACACTTACGCGGGTAACGCTCTCGCGCCGCGACTGGGTAGCGGGCTGGCAGCGCGCGAGGCGCAGGCCGAGGCGGAGCGCCGGGCCGAACGCCATCGACACCACCACCACGCGCACGGGCACGGACACAAGGACGGCGCGGACAAGCACCGCGTATCGTCCTTGTCGCCTTCCCGGCCTGTCGGCACTGTCCACGGCAGGGACCGCAGCCGTAGTCGCAGCCCCGTATCAACGTGCAGCTCTGACCTGTCTGACGGGGACGCATCGGACGCTTACGCGTCAGACGCCTCAGACGCTGCCTCGGACGACGAGTGGGATAACATGCGCGACGGGAGTGTGTCCCGACGACCGGCATGGCGCCGGCCCGCCGTCCGTTGGGTCCTCCCGTTTGTGCTCACGACCACCCTTAGTCTCGGTATGAGTCTCGCCACGCGCGCTGAACTCCTTCTCGACCTCGCGTGTCTCGTGCATCCCCCGCGCATGCCCGAGCGTTCCACCGACGCCACCGCCGGAATCTCTGTGCTCGACACCACCGTGCTGGACGGGTTCACCGCGCCCGCGCCGGACTGGGCTTACCTCTCGCCTATCGCTCAAGCCCCTGCGACCCCACTGGGCCTGGGCAACCCCTACCTCGCCAGCGCCGCGCACGCCTCGGACGTATTCGTGCCGGGCCACGGTCCCGGTCCAGCACTCGGCACGCCTGCGCCAGCGCCACAGCCCGCGCCAGCCCTCTCGCCCGCTGAAAAGTGGTTCCTCGGCGCACAACGCGATATCTACGAGTACATCCTTGGCCGGCGCGCGCCGAGCGGCGGCTCGGGGTCAAACGACACTACGCCCCTGCCCCTCCCATCCGACCCGACGCCAGGTAAAGGCGACAACAAGACGCCACAAGAGGACCGTCCCTCCCCTTTTCCCGAAATCGACCCCGCAACGTGTAAGCGTGATGCGGGGGTACAGCGCGCCGCGGCGAAATTGACACAGAGTGAGTTCGCGGGCCGCCGGCGCGTCGCCATGGGCCACGTCGTAGTGCCGGGGTGGTTTCGTGCTTGAGTGACGACGCCTCGACTGCGCGTTCGCGTTCGGCAGCTGGGCTGCCTCACACTTCACGCGCTAACCGCAGTCATCACCGTTTCCGCCGGCATCCTCTCGGCCATCACCACCGGGCGCTGGGCGCGCTTCAGCGACCACCACGGTCGTACCCGCGTCCTAGCCGTCGCGGCCATCGGCTTCATGATCAACGACCTGTGCTTCTTCACTATCGCGTCGTACCCGCGGCTGGTCGTCCAGACACGCCTATGGATCATGCTCCTCGGACCTGTCCTCGAAGGCCTGCTAGGCGGGTTCTCAACAGCGATTGCAGGCATGCACGCGTACATTTCCGACGTGACGCCTGACGGCTCGCGCGCAACGCCGTTCTCCCGCCTCGGCGCCGCGGTGATGGGGGGTATGGCCGTCGGCCCCGTCCTCGGATCGCTGCTTATCCGCGTATCGGGCAATATCCTCTCGCCGTTCTGGATCACTATCTGCCTCCATACCATCTCGACAATCACGCTGCTCTTCGTCGTTCCCGAGAGTCTGTCGTCCGACTCGCGCGCACACCTACGTAAGCGCGAGGCGACGGCGCGGCAGGCCACGCGCGAGCGCGACGCCGCACAGCGCGCATGGGAACATTCCGGCGATAACCACGCCGACGCTCCACCCGAGTCGTCGGGATTCTCCCGCCTGGCCACCCCCCTGCGCAGTACCCGCACCGCACGCCGGACACTCGGCGTCGCGACCCGTCTCCTTCGCGCATCGTCTACCCCGCTCCAACCACTCACTATCTTCGTGCCCGCAAAGAAACCCGGCGGCGGACGCGACTGGAACCTCTTCCTCCTCGCCGTCCTCAACTTTGTCGTCTCCCTCATGATGGTGTGTGCCACGCCTTACTACACATTAACACCAGGGCGTTGTCCAGGTCAAGGCGCAGTACACGTTCTGGGCGTTCGGGTGGACGCCCGCCGAGCTGGGCCCGTACCTCAGCTTCATCAGCATCGCGCGCCTGACCGTGCTCCTGGGCATTGTGCCGCGTGAGTCTACCCTGACAGTGCAAGCTAACCCCCAGTGCTTATGAAAGTCATCAAGCCGTATTTCCAGGAACGTACCGTGGTGGAAGCCGCGAGCGACGGCGCAGACAGCAGCGCGTGGCGCGTCGAGGGCGGAGCTACGCCCGAGGAACCAAGCACGCCCGCGGCGCCGTTAACCCCGCGCACGCCGGTCTCGCGCGCCGTGACAGAACGCACCCCGCTCCTAGCGGGTGGCGACAATGGCACGGAAACCCCCGCGGCGCCAGTGAAGCCTAAACGTTCGGCGCAACTCGACGTGTGGATTCTACGCGTGTGCATCCTGCTCGAGATAACAGGCTACGCGATCTTGGGCGGCAACGCGCACGCGAGCGAGGGCATGTTCGTGCTGGGCAGCGGTATCGTGGCACTCGCCGCGCCCGCGCCGCCCGCCGCCAACTCTCTGGCATTAGCGTTTTTGGAGCACAAACGCGACTCGGGCCGCCTCTTTGGCGCGTTCGCGGTAATCCACGCGACCGGCGCAAACCTCATTGCCCCGCTCGTATTCTTCTCCATCTTCTCCGCGACGGTGTCCACTTACGCGCCCACCGTGTTCGTCGTCGCCGCCGGTCTTCTCGCTATCGCCGCAGCGGCCATCTCCGCTATCCGCGTACCCCGCGTACCGCACCATATTGCGCGTGGGCGCGCACGCGCTCGCGCCCAGGTCCGCCGCGTGCGCTCCCGCCGTAATCTCCAGGACTAAGTACACTTCCCACATTGTATCAGTACCATCGAGCCCTATATAACTACAAAATCACACACCAGTTGTTAGTTACGTACAGCCTCTTAACGATGCACATTACATAGCGTCCGCGGGTCGTGGCGACTGGTTCTCAGTTTCTGCACAAGAGGGAGGGGAAGGGATAGGGGGAGAGGTGGGGCCGCAGAAGGCGCGCAGCGAAGAGGTACTACATACTGCCGAGGGCTCCTGAAGCGGTGGGGTCGTTATCCGCAGCCATATCCTCAGTACGTTCAAATGTACATATGACATTCACACAAGCAGGAGCAGATGAACTATTCGAATAGCTAATAGTAGAATAATACTTGCTGTTAATATCCATAGTGTTCCATATGTACATAGTCCTTGACCAATTTTCAATTGTGTGGCGCCACAACTCTGCGCACTGTCGTGCAACCAGTGCCATGCACTTCTCCAAGCTCCTCAACAATCTCCATCGCTCCCCACGCCTCGTGCAGAATGGTTCATGCTTCATATCTATCCATACAACAGCGACACTAACAATGCTCGTCAAGGGAGAATTAAGCGGCCAGGGGTGGGGCCAGGGGAATGATTCCAGTGGTTGAGTGAGGGGTGATGTGCAGAGATTGGGGAATGCTCCGGGGGAACGTTGATGCACGTCCGCTGGGCGTCGGGCTACAGCTCGATTGAGACGAGCGCCCAACGGCGCGCGTCCCATTCCCAGTCGCCGATGGGGGCGCCGGGGCGTACGGGCGTGCCGCCGACGTACATGAGAGCGTGGAGGAGTTCGGCTAGTGGCGCGGGCGCGCGCTCGTCCTTATCGAGAATGAGGACGAGGTGTGTACCCTCGAGTGTATCCGCCAGATCGAGGAGGGCCGTGACGCTCTCGCGGATATCCAGGGCGGCCGGGGTAGACGATAGCGGCACGGGCGCGGCGGCAGCGTACCGCGGTTCCTCACCTGGGCGGAGCACGTTGGAGAATGCGGGTGTGAGGTGTTCTGGGCGGGTTGGGGCGCTCGCGTGCGTCGGCGGGAGATGCACGAATACTACGCGTCCCAACTCGCCCGCCGTGTCGGCGACGAAACCGTGCAGGACGTGTGATGGCGGTGTGACAATCTCGAGCATGTGTGCTGCGCGCGCGACGCTCGTCGACGCGTAGGGGAACACGCTGGAGATGAGGGGCATTACTGGGCCGCAACGGGCGGCTGCGCGCGCGTCGCCCGCTGACGACGCGGACGAGGACGACGCGCGCGAGTCGGACCGCGCGAGCGGAATCGAACCCGGCGCGGCGAAGGAGGGTAACGCGGGGTGAGAGGCTGGAGAGGGCGGAAAGGCAGGTGGGTTGGGGCGTTGGGAGGGGATACGGAATGCGCTCGGCGGGCTGAGACTGCTCGGCGGCGTGAGGAGGGGCACAGCGACGTTCGGGGCGCGCGCTGTGCTGTTGGCGGCTTTGGTGGTGTTGGGCGGGAGGCAGGCGCCGTCGGAATAGCTCCCCCCGCCTGCCTCAAACCCACTGCCTTGCCCCGCCAGCCGCCATGGAGCACGAGCCCTGGGCGGACCCACCCAGGGCTGCGGCCGCGACGTCGTCGCGTTTGTAGAGGTACGTTGTTCCGCCTGTACCGCCTGCGCGCGCGAGCGCGAACGCATACTCGTGCGTCGTGCTCGGAGCGGCGGCGGTGGCGCCACTAAACATCCACGGTTCGTCGCTCGAGTCGATATTCATGATAGGCAGTGCCGTCCGTGACGTGCGGGTAGAGCTCCGAGGCCGTAGGGGTGTGTCCGTAGACTGTGTGAGTGTGTAGGTGTAGTGTGTGATGGTGAATGCGTTGGAGATGGCGATGGCGACAGCGGGCGGAGCATCGCTTCGGCCATGGCACAGTCGTCGTCGGGGTAGTATACCCAATTACCCGGAGGCACCACCAATAGCGGGTAATTAGTGGGTAAACGTCCACGTGGCTTTTTCCGCGGACACATGTGTGTGGCACTCCGACGCGGAAGGACCGTGCCCGTGCCCCGCCGGCCCGCCACTGACGTCGCCGTCGACGACCTCGACTTTGCCACCCATTTGCGAGTTGGCATCACACTACACACGTTCACAAACCAACACAATGTCATCGCCGCCAAAATACTCGGACCAGGGGTACGGCGCTACGGGCGCGCAGGCCGAGGCGTCGGACCAGACACCGCTACTCGGTGGAGGCGCGTCTTCGTCGTCAGCGCCGCAGCAGAAAAAGGGCATGGCGGGAATCGGCTCGGACGACTTTGCCGCTGCCGCGCTCGCGGCGCAGGCGGGCTCGTCGCGTAACGCTTGGATGGACCAGCCGGCCGAGGACGACCTGCCTGACGACTTTAAGATTGGCGTCGTGGTCATGGACTGCGACGAGGCGATCCGCCGCGCGTTTCTGCGTAAAGTCTATGCCATTCTCCTGTGCCAGCTCGCACTCACCGCCGCGACATCCGCTGCGCTCATGTTCCCCGGCCCGCGCGACTTTGTCCAGAACAACCCGTGGATCATTTTTACGTCCCTCATTGGCAGTTTCGCCTCCCTGTTCGGCGTGTACTGGAAGCGCCACAACTATCCCGCCAACATGCTCATTCTCACCCTCTTCACGTTCTTTGAGAGCATCATGATTGGCACGACGTGTAGCTACTACGACGCGAAAATTGTGCTCCAGGCGTTGCTTATTACGACCGGCGTGTTCGTCGGCCTGACCCTCTTCACCTTCCAGACCAAGATGGACTTTGCCTCGCTCGGTCCCTTCCTCTTTGCTGGCGTCTGGGGTCTCATCTCTGCTGGACTCGTCGGATTCTTCATCCCCTTCGGCAAGACGTTCGATCTCATCCTCAGCTGCTTCGGCGTCCTCATTTTTTCCGGCTTTATCATCTACGACACGCAGAATATCATGAAGCGTCTCAGCGTTGACGAGGCAATCATCGGTGCGCTTTCTCTGTATTTAGATTTCCTGAACGCCTTCCTCTACATTCTGCGCATCGTGAGTCGCCAGACGCGTGTTGGTTGACTGACGGCAGCTCAACAACCAGAACAGCGACAACTAGGTGGTGTGGTGGAGTGTGGGGTGGAGGTGGAGGTGGAGTTTGGAGGGTGGAGTGCCCCCTCGCTCCGACCTAGACTTTCTCAACCTGTTCCTCTATATTCTTCGTATCGTGAGTTGCCAGGTCCTGTATTGTTCAACTGACACCAGCTCAACAACAAGAACAGCGCGCGTGGGAGTTAACCACTGTCACGCGGTTCCATCCCTCTGCATATCGCTCGCCCGATCTGTGGGCAAGTTCTAACAGTTACATCTCGGCGCGCTGTGCGTGTAAAGACAAAATCCGTATAGTTTGTGTGTAATGCAACGATCGTACTGTACCGCACACGCCCCATGGCCTGGCCAATGTTCCACTGACAAGCGCAAGTTGGGCGGCTCAGATTCGTCGTCTGCTGCATCTGAGAGTCTGGCAAGACCGCAGTGCGACGAAGCTCCAGCCTCGCGCTGAAGTAGGAAATGGTGTGGCGCGGAGTAGTCAGCCCGGTCAGAGTCACTTAGCACTGGGCCACCCAATATGCCAAGCTGAATTTTGAGATACTGTACGCGAATTTTGAGATACTGTATCAGCTTGGGCAAGCGCCGGCCCAGCCGATAACCGTATTTAGCTCGAGCTCATGAGCGGGGACATGCATGCTCGTCCCGCGGGCACGAACCTTATGATCGAGACAATGGAGGGAAATGCAGTACTGTATATGCCATACGCAGGACAATCTTGAGCAGCAGCACAGCCGAAGAATGCAATAGCACGACAGTACAGTACGAGGCAGTACAGAATAAGTTCAAGACGTGGTCATAGTCGCGATTGCGCCATGCAGCGTTGTGCACACTTCCCGGCCATCCAAAGAGGCCTGTGATGTTGCATTGGCAGGGCGGTGCGAATGTCGAAGCAATGGGAACCTCGAACCAAACAAACCGGCAACTCCCACCTGGCACCGGATCCCCTGCAACCGAGCCGAAGCCGGCGGTCCATGGATGCGTCCACGATCGCTTGCGGTGCGGTGCCATTGTCGCGCGCGTCACGCTGTCACATGCTGTCACACATGTGCCCAGGACCGAGATTGTGGGCGTCGTGTATGCGTGCGGGGTTTCGGCAGCGAAGCGACAATGACACGCAGTGGTCAACTGATGAAACTGCCTCAGCTGCCTCCTTAACTCTATCGTAGTCTGGCTCAAGACAACACCCCCGTGGCCCTGCTTTTCCACTGCCTTGCAACCTGCTCGTGGCGCCAACATGGGCTTACCAGGTCAGGTCCATCGGCTGCGGCGTGACACCCGCTCCCGCTCCGGATGTTGGTTCAGGTATAGATAATGTCCGGCTCGTCGCCAGTCCCGCTGCGACGTGCGACGTGCGACGTGCGTGCGCTGTCGCCGCAGTCGCTGCCAAGAAGAGGTCTTCATTGTCCTTGCCCATGCATGCAACACACGTATTCTTACACCATGGCCACGTACGGCCCATGCACACGTGTGGTATCTACACATGTATACAGTGTACACGCTCAGTGGGTTCCACACGCCACATGCCGTCTGTGCACTCCCGTACACACGGCCTCCTTCTGGCCCGCTGGCGCCGGTACGTTCCGCCAAAAGGTGTGTGCTCCCTCGTGTCGTCATTCCGCGCAACCTCGCGCACGCTCGTTGGCATCTTGCGCACGCACAATGCACATGCTTACACGTGCGGTGCGCGCTGTAGTCCGGGGGTGCGGAAAACTCGCGAGTGTTCGGAGTGAACGTGGCGCGGTGCTCTCGTGATCGTCACGCCGTGCGCGCGTTCCAGAGCTTGGGGCGTGACACTCGGCTCGGCCTTGAGCACCGCGCACCGCTGCCGTCCCTCGACCCCACACGCATCGATCACATCGGTGCTTATCGTGCCCACGAACCAAACAACACAACAACACAACAACACTGCATGGCATGTTGACGAGGCGGTGGCAAACCCATTGATCGTCCATGACGCATATGCTAGAACGCTGTGGAAGTCGAGTCGAGGTAAGCTTGTGGATGGAGTCCAGCCACTCGAACCAGAGTAGAGAGTGCTTTGCTCCATGTTCTGTTCTGTTACGCACGGCGCAGTTGTTGAGCTCGCCCAACTGATGTGAAATGTCAACACTGTGCCTTGGACGTGTGTGATTTTTAACAAATGTCAATCGGGTGTGTTATTTCTTTTCAGTCCCTCAAATTGGGCTTGTTTACGTAAAACGTAGCCGCGACTCACCCAACTGGGTGTAAACAAGAACACGACCGTGCGCGTCTCGGTTGCAACCTTTTCCCCCCGTCTTGTTGCGTGTTGCCATTCTTCTGTTGCTCACCACCTCGTTCTTCTTGTTGCTCATCCTTTCTCCCTTCGACAACATCCACATCCATTTATTATTCCTCTTTCATCCTCTCTACCCCCCATCCACATCTCAACATCCATCTCGACCCACCACCATACACGCACACCTCAACAGACGCCACAACGTCGCGCTCACATCTCGCAACGACGCGCTGACACATCGTTATCACCGCGAGCAACGAGCAACTCAACTTTTCCTGGCAAGCTGGTAGCTAGCATCTGCCACCGCAACACAGCCTCGAGTCGGCTGTAGACTCGCCCGGCTGCATCCCAGCCAAACCCAGCCAAACACCCCCCCCTCTCCTTCTCACCACCTCTCCCACTCCCCCCGCCACCATGCCCGAATCCAAGGCATCCAAGGCCGCACAGCGTGCGCAGCGCCTGGCCAAGCGCCCATCAACCTGGTTCCTCTCGACGTCGACTACGACCCCCGCGCTGGCCGCGGTAAAGACCCCGACCGAGCAGGTAAACCCCTTCCACGCGCCACCAACAAGCTTTCGCTCGCCCCACTCGTCGATCAAGGGCAAACACAAACTGTCCCCTTCGCCCTCTCCCAGCCAGCACGACTACGAGTATGTCATCTCGCCTGGCGACCGCCCGCCCCTGTTGACTGCGGTCGCGACGCCAAGCCACTTTTCTGACCCATCGTGCGACTCGTCGTCGTCCCCCATGGGCGACAGCCCCACCCCGGCCTGCGCATCCGTCAGCAGCGGCAAACTCCGCTTTGCAGACCCAGACGAGAGCCCCATACGCCACGTGCCGGGACACAGCCGCAGCCTCGCCGCCGCCCGCGAACGTAACAGCAGCGACGACCTGTTCTCGCCCAACTCGCGCAGCCGCAGCCCAGGCGTGCGCTCACCCAAAGGCTTGTTTATGGAGGACAACCTCGGACCAACCTTCCAGGCCCCGCCTCCGCCCATCTTCCAGCCGATCCGATCGTCCCAGTCACAGGACTGCAACCCATGGCGCATCCAGCGCCAAACACGCAACCTGCGCTCGCGCGACAGGACCACCGCCAGCACCAACACCGGCTCGAGCCTTTCGCAGCAGAAAAAGGCAGTGTCACTCGGTGACATGCAGGTCGACAAGATTGACGAGCCTTTTGGGCCTGCCTTTTTGCACGCCCGCAAGGCCCGCTCGTCCATGCCCGTGACACATGGCACGCGCAACGAGCGCAACCACCGCAGGATCCCAGGCGAGGGCTCCATGTCCCGCTCTGCGGGCCAAAAATCTGGGCTCTCCTTGTCCATGCTCTCGCCTAGGACCGACTACACCACGTCGAGCTCGTCCATCTCCTCCCTCTCGAGCACGAGCTTAACCCCGCCCATGTCGACCGAGGCCGTCTTTGAAAACGCCAAGCCCATGTTTGCCGACGTCAAGCCCAACCCCGAGGTGTTCGAGGCAGCCGTCGGGTTCAAGCAAAAGTTCAAGCCCCGCGACTCGATCAGCTCGAACGAGGGCGACCGTGTGCTCATGCCGCCGCCGTCGGTCGTGCGCGTCGGTACGCTGCCCAAGGGCAACACGGCTGTCAAGAGAGCGCGTTCGCTTGGCCACCGCCCAGACAACACGCCCATGGACCCCATGGGCGAGTCGCTCGCAAGCAAATTCGACTTTGTCGTCAACGGCGTGTCGAGCTTTGCGTTCCACAACGACGACAAGCCCGTCATGCCCAACACACCCGTCAAGCGCCAGGCGTTTGCCCACTCGCGCATGGCGACATCGTACTCGCAGCCGGCGCTCGGCTCGGACGTGAGCGCCGTGTTTGCCCCGACCATTCCCCCTCCGCCGTCCGTGTCCAAGCCAGTGCCACCGTCCACTCGCAAGGCCGCCAACGGCGCCGTCCCCCAGGTAACCGTTACCGCGACGTCGTCTCCCGAAGGCGGCATGGCCCTGGACGCTTCGTCGAGCCCGACGGCTGCGGTGACATTACCCCAGCCCAACCCAGGACGCCTCAGCCTGCTGCGCCGCATCAGCTCCAAGGGCGACCTCGAGGGCAGCGAGGACGAAGTGACGCCCACCAAGGGCGGCCGCGAGTGCCTTGCACCCACGCCGACGTCGCGCACAATGACGACTCCGACCCCCAGCCCCCGTAGAGCCCGCGCCGGCAGCTCTGCCGCTGCGATGCCCCGCTTATCGCTCCCGACGGTCGAGGAGGACGAATCCAACAAGGCCAAGCGCCGCCTCGCCCACCGCCAGTCGCACCCGCTCGCGCCGCCCAGCATCCCCGACGAGGAGGACATTTTCGACAAGCGCTTTGTGACTCTGGGCCCTCTGGGCCGCGGCGCATTCTCGAGCGTCCTCCAGGTCCAGGAACGCAACGGCACCGGCATCTACGCCGTCAAGCGCACGCGCGGCGTGTTCAACGGTGTCAAGGACCGGTGGGTGACTCCATGCCACACATTTGCTGACCCCAGACTCATGCACCTCGAGGAAGTCGACATTCTGCGCCACCTGTCCAACCCGCCCAACGACCACGTCCTTAAGTTTGTCGACGCGTGGGAGCAGAACCGCCAGCTGTACATCCAGACTGAGGCGTGCGTTGGCTCGCTCGCGGCTTTCCTCGAGATCTACGGGCAGACCAACGAGCGCCTTGACGAGAGCCGCGTGTGGAAGATTGCGCGCGACATTGCCGACGGTATCCGCCACATCCACTCGCACGGTGTTATCCACTTTGACATCAAGCCCGACAACATTCTCATTGCCGAGGACCGCAGTCTCAAGATTGCCGACTTTGGCTTTGCGACACGCTGGCCGCGGATCTCGCCTGCCGAGATCATTGCGGGGTCGGGCCTCGGCGGGTCCATTGGCGACATGGCCATGTCGCAGGAAAAGCTTCACCGCGAGGGCGACAAGACGTACATGCCGCCCGAGATGCTGCAGGGCGTGTTCGTCATGGCCGCGGACGTGTTCAGCTTTGGCCTCGTCGTGTTTGAAACCGCGCTCAACATCTTCCTACCGACGGGCGGTCCAAGCTGGCAGGCGCTGCGCGAGAACAACTTTGATTTCCTTGACCTGTCGTCGCTCAGCCCCGAGCTGTCCGACTTTATCACCGACTGCCTGAACGCCGACCCCGAGCTGCGCCCGACCGTCGACCAGATCGTCGAGCACCCTGTCCTCAAGCGCGCATGGTCTGGCGGCCCCGCCGTGTGTCCCGAGGACGCCAGCTGGCTGGCGTCCATCCTCGGCGGACAAGTCGCCACGCCCGCTATCGAGTCGGCCCCGCTGGACGGGGTCGACGGCGAGGGCGATGTCATCATGAGCGACTAGACCCTTCCTTTCCCGACAAGACCTGTACCGACATACATAGACCCCGGATCAATTTCTCACTTGGAATCTGTACAATAGGCTCCCACAACGAGACCAATCGCCGACTCTTCGGCCAAAAGAAAAAACGTTAGACGCACACGCCGCACGTACATAGAGACACACTGTACACCGAGAGAAAGAGAGACAGTAGACGTGTAGAATGGCCAAAGCCGATGCATGCAATGATTAGTGGCGCTGCGTGGGCGGCAAGTGACAAGTCGTGAGAGTGTCATTGGTGACTAGCCGCCGCAACCGAAAGTCTATTTGTTGTTCCCCACTCCACACGACGTTTACACCGACTTGACATCGCGATGGTACGCATGTCGATCCCGAGCGTACCGGTGCGCGCGCCGCGTCCGCCATCGGGCCTCACGCTGCTGCCGGTAGCGGCGGCGGGCGCGCACCTGTCCGCGTTCCTCGAGCGGGCGGGCGGCAAAGCGCTGACCATCACTGGCGCGGGCGTCAGCGTCGATAGCGGGATACGCGCGTACCGCGGGGAAGAGGGGCGGTATATCAATCCGAATTATACGTGAGTAGAGCCGAGGCGAGGCGAGGCGCGGCGCTGAGGCGCCGTAGGCGCCGAGGCCTGCGCCGAGCTTACGCCCTTCCACTTTCCACCAGCCGACTCCGCTCCGCCCAGCTGGATGCGCCGTCGCGGGCAGCGTCGCGCTTCGCGCTCCGTCGCCGCTCTCCACCGCCATGCTCACACCAGACCCATCTTCTACTCTGAACTCGTCGAGGCGTCCCCGCGCGGCGAGCTATTTCGGTAGGACTCACAGAAAGAACGCACTGACGGCAGGAAACGATGTAAGCTTGTGGGGAGGGGTAGTGCTGACGGCAGATTGGGGCCGGTCGTTCCTTGGCGTGAGTGGCGACGGCGACGGAGCGCGAAGTGCGACGCCGCCAGCGTCAACTGAACGGGGTGATGCCGGCGGCAACCGCGTGCTGACGCACGCAGTACCCGCCTGTGCGCGACGCGCGGCCAAACCCAACACATATCTACGTTGCGGCGCTGCAGGCGCTCGGGCTCGCGCCAGGACTCATCACCCAGAACGTGGATAATCTCCACCGCAAGGCTTTGGGGCTTGTACGCCGCGCGTTTGCGGAACATGGCGTGGAGCCAGGCAAGTTGGCCAAGGCTAAGGCGAAGCCTTTGCCGACGGGGACAACGTCGTTTGCGTCTAGTGCGGGAGCGGGGGCAGGTGTGAGCGCCAGCACGGCGGCAGTCACGAAGGGCCAAGACAAAAACAAAGTCGGCGCGGCTGACGCCGCGCGGCTCGCGCCGTCGGCGGCCGCGTCAGGCCCCACCCCCCTCGTCGAGCTGCACGGCACGCTAGCGCGCGTCCACTGCCTGGGGAGGGGCCACGACGCGTCGCGCGACTCGTGGCAGGACCTACTCGCGTCACAGAACCCCATATGGGACGCCGAGGCGCGCCGCGCAGCAGAGACGGGCGAGAGCCCACGAACTAACCCCGACGGAGACGTCGAGCTGCCCGGCGCAGATTACCGAAACTTTGTCGTGCCACCTTGCGAAGCGTGCGAGGGCGAGGGTATTCCCGATTCCATCGTGCGCTCCCCCCTCTGCTCTAGCTGACGCCAGGTCAAACCCAACGTCATCTTCTTTGGCGAGACCCTGCCCCCGCAAACGCGCGACGACTCGTGCGTCGACACCAATTGAGAGGACGGTGGGCTGACCGCAGCTTCTCGCTCGTTGACTCGGCGTCCGCGCTCCTCGTCCTCGGGACTACCCTCGCGACGTACTCCGCTTTCCGCCTCATCAAGGCCGCGCGCGAAGCGGGAAAACCCGTACTCATGGTCTCGCTTGGCCCGTCCCGCGCAGACGACCTCGTAGGCGTAGATAAGATGGAACGCCCGGCCGGACCTGTGCTTCGCGCGTTCCTTGACGAGTATATCCGGTGAGTCTGGCGTAGGCGCCCGCGCGAGCGGCGGCGCCGCTGCTGACTCCAGCACCCACACTGGGCCCCAGATCGACGCCGTCCGCAGTATCCTTGATGCGGGCGTCACCGTCGAGCTGCCAAAGGAAGACGTCGTGTCGGCCGGCGCACCGCCCTCGTCATCGTCCCTCCCCAAACACGAGTATAGAGACTGATATAGACCACAACCTATGCCATATGTTTGCATTGTGCGCGTGCGATGCCACGCTTACGGTGTGGCTAGGGCCATGCAACTACTCTACGGAATACACAGCTCAGGCGGTTACTTATTGACAAGCGACTGTCAGCCGGCGCCGCCCTAGTCGCTGGCGTGCCTCACCACGTCGTACCCCTCGCCCAACCCACTCTCGCTCGGGCCCGACACCGACGCCGACGGCGCGGACACTTCGACAAACTCGTCCGTGTCGCCGTTCTCCGAGCTGTCGGGCGTGAGAATACCGAACGAGTGTGCTGTCGCCGCGGGGGCGGTATCGCGCGCGCCCCACGCAGTGTTGCCGTACCCGACCGCCGCGGCGGTGGGGAGGTCGACGCGGGCGTCGGTGTCCATCGCGACGTCGTCATCGGACGAGTCGGCGGGCATCGCATCGTCGTCGCTGACGATCGGCGAGGTAGATGCCGGCGAACCTGGGCCGGAGGGATCGCCGCTCGCAAGCGCAGACGCAGGCACACTCGGCCCAATGTTGGGCGAAGCGGGCATGCTCCCCATTGGCGTTGCGGCGCGGCTCGCTTCCTCAGCCTTGAGTCTCGACAGGCCGCCGATCCGCCGCGCCGTCCGCCGCTTGTAAAACAGCAAATACGCAGCGCGGTTGTTCTGGACCGCCTCGGGCGACGCCTTGGACACTCTCGAGTCGTCATAGTTGTACCACTGGTCCTCGACCTTGTTGCGGCAGAAAGCAGTATAGTGGCCCCCGCCGAGCCCGCCAAAGTGGTTGTCCACGGCGTACAGGTCGTAGATGAACGGCTCGGTGCTGTGCTCAATCCCATAGTGCTTGGCCTCCTCGTCCGTGAGCTTGAGCGTCTGCGTGATCCGCCGCTCGCCAATACGCTCGTCCAGGTTGAGCCCCTCAAGCGGGTACTGCACGAGATGGTCGAGCTTGTCGCGTAACGTGCGGCTCGAGCCAAAGCGCTTCAGACAAATCACGAGGATATCGGGCGCCTTGTAAATGTCCAGTTTCTTGGTCGCCTGCACATGCTTCTTGCACTGGGGACAGTACCACTCGTCGTCGCGCCCGAGCGTCTCCTGCTTGGAAAACTCGTCCAGGCAGTCATCGAGCGTGATTGACCGCCCTGCTCTCTTCTTCTCCTGGTCCTTTGCAATCTCGGGGTCGATTACGTCCTCGAGCGTGCGCAAAAGCTGGTCACGCGGCGTTTCAAAGTACTCGTGCAGGTTGGTCTCGCTCCACTCGACAAAGATGCCCTCGCCCTTTCTAATCGTGGTTGAGGACGAGCCCGCCTCGTCGCCCTCGTCGTCAGAGTTGGCGGCGCTGCCGCCGTTACTGCCGACAAGCGACGACAGGCCAGACGAAATACGCTGCAGCATGGGCCGGCGCGCACGCGCACGTTTCTCCAGGCTCGACCACGACGCTGCCGCGCGAGAGGGCGAACCCTTGTAGAACGAGTTGACCGCCGGGTCCTTTTTGCCAAACAGGCCCGAACCGCCAAACCCGCCCGAGATGTTGGACTCGGCGCTCGACGCGTCGGCCACGAACACCTTGAACAGGTCGCCGCGGGGAACGATGCGGCCTGACTGGCTGGCGAGCGACGCCGAGCTCTGCGTGCGCTGGATCTCCCCCGACGGCCGCGGCGGCGCAAGGGTCGTCTCTGGCGACGACCCACCCAGGTGGATCTCGGCAACGCTCTCGTCGTCGTCCACGACAGGTTTGGCGTGTGGGTCGTTGGCAGGCACCCACAGCGAGTCGCGCTTGTCGGGGCGCACTAGCCGCGAATAGCCTCGTGTGATCGCCTCGCGCACGGCCGCGGGGTCCGACGCCTCGGCCTTGGACAGCGTGATGAAAAACGGCTCCACCGAGCACTGGTCTGGCACCGAGCCAGCGCGCTGGTACGACGGCCGCGGCGCGTCCGACCCCGCAAACGTGTACACGGGCACAGTGAGTGACCCGTCGGTGGGGATGGTGCCCACGCCCTTGGCGCTCTGCGTGACCGGCGCGCCGACCTCGTAGAACACGCCAACGTCGCTGTCGCCCATCTGCGTGTTCGGCTCGGCGTCCATCCACCACGAGTACACGCTGTTCTTCCAAAAGTCAAAGCCCGCAATGTTGCCCGCCTGTGCGCCGGTCAACCGCGCCAGCTTTTCCTTGACCGTGGCAAACGAGGCGTTAGCTGGCACAAGCAGGTGGACGTTGACTGGCGGCTTTTCGACGTCACGCGGGAAGAAGACCACCTTGATTGTTCGTGTCTGCGAAATGGGCAACGGCACAGTCAGGTACATGAACGGGTCCATGGTGATGCTCTCCTTGTGGCAGTCGGGGCACACGAGCGTGCTCTGTAGCTGGCCCTGGAACAGGTCGACAATGACCGAGTCGTTCCGCTCCTTGTATCCCTCCCAGCACGACTTGCCGAGCTCGGCCAGCTCGCGGTCACCGCCGCCTGGCTTCCAGTCGGGCTTCTCAATGTATGGCTTCTTCTTGATACGGTTCAAGTCCTCGTGCAGCCCGTCGAGAAGGAACGCGAGGAACTCTTGCGTGTCGTGCTGCCCGTATCCGGCAAACTGCGGCGCGAAACGCGAGCACGTCCCCTTGAGTCTCCGCGGGGCAAACGACGAGAACGACGGCGACTCCCACAGGTTCTCGATCGTGTCGCCAAACGCCTCGGCAACCTGTCCGTGCATTCCGAGCGGGTTGTCCGGATTGAGCTCCTCGCGATAGACGCCGGCTGCAACGTCAATTTGGCACGCCTCCTGCTGACTCACTCAGAAAGTAGTCGACCAGAACGTGGGTGTTGCTGAGACACTGGGTGGCTGATGCGAGGAAGCACGTGTTGCCGAGGTTGGACAGACCTACGAGGCCCTTGCCGCCGCTCTTGCCACGGAGCTGTGACCTCGTCATGGGCCCCTTGGCGTTGGCAAGCGTCAGAAGCTGGTTGGAAGACGACGACGACGACGCATCGCCGTTTCCAGAGTAGAATGCGGGCTTTGAGAACAAGGCGTTGGGGATGTGGACGGCCTTGCTCGTAGCTGCGTCGACGTTGAGTGTGAATCCCGGCGTGCCAATCTCGACGACGAGCGAGTCGCCGTCCGCGAGACCAAGTGTTTCAAGAGTCGCATCGTTGCCGGTGAGAAGCTTGGCGTCAAAAGACGGCAGGTCCTTGGCGTCGACTTCGAGGCCGGCGGGCGGCTCGGCGGCGTCGAGCGCGAACACACGCAGAGGAGCAGTGGGACCCGCCCGTCCAGCAAACACGACGCGCACAAACTCTCTCAGCTGCTTGACCGTGCTCGACCTTGGCAGCGTGATGGTGATGGGCGCGGGCGGCGTCGCGGGCGGCACAGGCACCGAGGGCGAGGTGGTCACGATGTGCAGTTTGTACAGGTTGGGCGAGACCTCGATACGGCCATCGGTCATGCACACGCGCGGGAACGTTGGCCGCTCCGCCTCGCTGTAGCCAAACAGCTCGGTGAGCCTGTCCCACCCGTCCGTGCCCGTAAACATGTAGTCGACGTCCTCCTCGAGTCCAGGACGGAGACGCCAGAACGGCTGAAGCTCGGCCTTGGCGTCGCGGCCAGGGGCCCACAGCTCAACCGAAGGGCCGTCCGCCATGGCCGCCTGCGCCGCGTCCATATCTGGCACCCCGCCCTCGCCGGAACAAGCGTACGTTGTCAAAGCGGTGAAGAGCGCCTTGGAGATCATGTAATAAATCCCCGCGGGCGTGAACGGTGGCGAACCCGACGCTGGCGTCAGCCGTGTTGGCTGTTATGCATTCCACATACCCATCACTGCTCCCTGCACCTCCTTGGATCGCTCGGCAAGCTCCTCAGGTGTCAGGCTTGGACCGGCCGCATCGCTGTTGAGCGATACCTGGCCTGTCCGCGCGACCCAGCCTGGGCTCTCGGTGTCGTCGACGTCCATGCCGAGCGGGCTCGAGGGGAGCGCGGACACAGACACCTGCGTGTGTGTGGGCTGCGATTCGCCGCCAAGTGGGTCCTCGGACGCGGCGCGCTTTGGCGACGACGTGGTCGACGGAGACGGTGGTGGGCGCTTGAGCGTCGAAACTGCTGGTGGTACCTTGCCGTCGCTTTCAGCAGGGAGCATTGCGGCTGACGCGGCCGCAGTGTCACAGTGTAGGGTTTGGGTGGGGTTGGATGGTGTCTGTGGCCAAAGCGAACAGCGTGTGCACGTTGTCGACAACGGCGATGACGAGGGCGATGGTTGTGGTGACGTCTGGACAGACGACGATGGTGAGTCGTTGGTCTTTTCCCTCTTTGTCCTTTGCCCCACAGACAACCTCCACACGAAGGCGTTCACGTGACTCATGTTAATGTCCACGTGGTCCACGTGGCTGTCGGGTAAGCCACGCGCCACACGCCGGACATTCAAAAGTTGGCGGCGTTTTCCTCCGCCGAGCGCCGAGGTCGGGCTTGATCGTGTCGAGACTCGCATCTGCGTCAACAGCACCACACAGAGCACACCATGGCGACCCGACTTTTCGCGAGGGCAGCGCGCCTGGCGCCCGCGGGGCCGTCGCGCATGTTTGTGCGCGCCGAATCGACCACCGCCGCGACGTCTGGCGCTGGCGCGTTTGAGCCGGCACTCCCGCCAGGACAGGAGCCGGCGTACGACCTCGCGTTGGAGTTCATCGACGCGCACAACGCCAAGCAGCGTAAGCGCCTTGAGGCGGTCCGCGCCAAGGCCGGCGCAAACCCCACGACCGAGCAGGAAGCGCGGATAGCGCGTTTGGAAGTGGACGCGTGGATCAACGACCCGGCGACGCGGCGGCTGTTTGAGCGCACGCGCGGGCGGGGGAGCATGGACCGCGCTGTCATGCGCGAGCTCGCTGAGCGCGCTTGGCGCCGCGAAGGCCCACTCGACCTTGTCATGCAGCGTCTCTTCCAGCTCGGCGTCGTGCCCGACCTCGTTCCCGATCTTCGCCCCTTTGCGCAGATTACACTCTCGCTGAATGGCGCTGGGCTCGACTCGCCCATCGAGGCCGGCTCGGTGTTGAGCAGCGCACCGTTCGCTGCCCCGCCACAAATCCATCTCCAGCTCTTCCACCACCCCGCTGCGCCCACTGCGGCCCACACCACCCCAGAGGCAAAGTTTACCCTCCTCATGGTCGACCCCGACTCGCCCGACCACGAGAACCACACGTACACCCAGCGCGTGCACTACGCCAAGGCTGATGTGCCCCTCTCCGTCCTCTCAGGCGAGACGGACCTGTTTTCCGCACCGGGGACAGAGCTCCTCCCCTACGAGCCGCCCGCGCCGGCAAAGGGCTCGGGCAAGCACCGCTACGTTTTTGTCGTTGTGCGCCAGAACAGCGACCAGCACCTCCCCGTCACGCGCGACAACTTTGAGCTGCGCGCGTTCCTCGCCGAGCGCGAGCTGACGCACGCCGATGTCGCTGCCGCGACCCTCTTCCGCGCCCAGTGGACCGAAGCAGACGCAGAGCATATCAACGCAACGTACCTCCAGCACCGTGGCGAGCCTGCGCCCGAGTACGGCCTCCCACCAAAAGAGATGAAGTACGGCTATCCCCTCAACGCCAAGGAGATGCGCCGCGAGGCCGTGCGCCAGGAGGCGTGGAACGACGTCCTCGCTGAGATCGAGGGCTTGGGCATGGGCAAGGTCCCCGGCCAGGAGGCGTAGACACACATAGCACCTGCATATGCAACCTTTCAGCACAACGGCAAAGGTCTAGGCATGCTGGCATGCCCAGGCATGTTGCAGAGACAAAAAGAGCGCGCGAGCAAAACCACGACACCCGGGATTCCCACGTGGTCCCCCACCGTGGTACTAACCGAGCGGTATTGAGCTTGACTTCGCAGATCGGACGGGATGCGGTATTTTCTCAATCCTATGGCCGTGGATATGAGTAGGGTGTTTCAACGAGTGATGAGTGGGTTTTCGGGGACATGTGAGATGCAGATGGGCTATATGGCTATGGGATGGCTATGCTATGCGAATGCGTGCTCCTTCTCATCTTTGTCGGGGGATGGACCCGCGGCGTGCGCGCTGGGCGCATCGGGGGTGGCGCCTTGTGACGTCCCGCCGGCTTCCAGGACCGACGATTTGTCTTCCAAACTCGTGCTTGCGCTGCGCTTCTTCCTGCGCGCACGCAGCGCGGCCTCCTGCGGGGTAACGCGTGGATGACCTCTATCCGCCGCGGTGATTTCCGCCTGAGCGCCAGCGAACACTGCCGCGTCCGCGGAAGGTGATCCGGGCACGGTAGGTTGCGTCGCGAGCCATGTCTTGAAGCGCGCGAGGACGAGTGCGGCCTGGTCGCGGCGCGCGTGCCGCACACAGAGACGTACGAGGCCGGCATAGGTGCGCGCGCTTGGCGGGGGCATGGTGATCGCGCCTACGCCGGGACCGAGAGGCGCACGCCGTTCCATGCCCTCCAACACGGCCAGAGCGGCGTCGACCTGGCCCCGACCAATAAGGCTCAAGAGGAGCGCGTTCCATGCTGCTTCGCCTGGATCTGCGCCTGCGCCTGCAATGGCATTAAGTGCCGCTGTCGCTGCGCCGGGACCGTCCGTGAGAGATATGCCCCGCACGAACGCGAGGTACGTGTACTCGCTTGGGCGGAGCGTCGAAGGCAGGTGCCGCGCCAGCGCCATGTAGGAGTGGAGGTACGCCTGCCTCTCTCCGCGCGAGAGCAGTGCCAGGATCGAAGGGAGAACGCTCGTAAGTACCTGCGTGGAAGGCACGCGACGCGCGGCGTCGTACGAGGTCTCGTCCGCCGGCGCGACAGGCGTAGGCGGCAGACCGACCCAGAGAAAGTGGGCGCGGAAGGCACGTACTGCCGCTTCGTGCTCGCCGTCCGCCGACAGCCGGAGTACCTCGGCGTGCCACCACCAGTGGGCCGCGACGGAGGGTACCTTGCGCCCCGCGGGCATGGATGGCGGAGAGCAAAACCGCTGTTGGAACCGGTCCAGGAGGCCCACACGCTCGAGTTTGATAATCTGCCGTTGCAGATCAGCCAGCTCGCCCACCGACGGCAGCTGCGTCGGATCAAGCGCCTTGCGTACCCGGCGCGCGAGGTACGTGTTTGTCGTCCCCGCGCTGTCCGTAACGGACGCGAGGGGGTCGTTCCGCTCGCGCTCAGCCTGCACTTCCCGCGCCGCCGCCGCTCGCTCCTTCCGCCCCAGCCCATGGCCCAACACCACCGACCGTGTGAAGCGCGAAAAGCTTACGCCGTGCGGCGGGGAGTACAGCAGCGCGCGCGCGCTGTCGTCCCATCCCACGATGGCCAGTGAGCGGAGATACATGTTCCACCAGCGCTCGACCTGTGTATCTGAAATACCGCGCAGGAACTCTGCGCGGCGGGAGCGCGAGTGCTGACTCGTGGTAGAGGCGTAGTATGCGTTCAGCGCGCGTTCGACGGCCCGCTCGCTCTCTTCGGGCGGTAGGATGGCCGTCAGCGGCGCGATGAACACGGGGAACACGGCGGGGAGGAGACCCTTGCGACCGGCAAGAAAGAGAAAGTCCGTGAGGAACGCGCCGTCGTCCGCGTGCTCGCCTAGTAGGCGGTACACGATTGGCTCCCATGTATCTCTCAGGCCGGGGTTGTTGTTCACTGCCGGCCGGTTCGGGTACAGTTCGAGCCAGAAAAGGAAGTCTGCGCGGCCCTCGGGCGTGGGTTGCAGCGAGGCGAGCGCGGCGGAAAGGTACACCTTGCGTTGTTGTACGGGTGTGTGGAGTGCGCGCAGCTCGTCAAAGACTTTGCGTGCTGGGCCCAGCTTGTTCTCCGCCACGAGGCGCGCGACAATGTCACATGGTTTCGCGCGGTGCGGTTTGGCTGTGTCGCCGTGCGAAAACAGCGTCGGCCACGGAATAGGCGACGCCTCGCGCTCCGCGCGGTCGGGCAGAAACTCGGCCGCGCCCGCGTACTCGTCGTTCTCGGCCTCGAGGAACTCGAGCGCCGGGGTCGCGGGAGCATAGCTCGAACTCGCGGCTGTGTGTGCGCGCACGACCTCGCGCGAGTGGGCCAGCGCCGCGGTCGAAAAGCGCCGCTGCGCCGCCCCGCCGAGTACCAGCCGCACAACGTAGAGCGCGTTGGCCGAAGTGGCCATGGGGATTGAAGGGTGTGGGTTGTGAAACGCCGTCGCAAAAGTCGAGACTGGCAAAAGAGTTGCAGCCCGGTTCCAGCCGGGTTTGGCCCTCCAGGCACGGCCGCGTGGTGGCGAATACTATAGTGTATTAGAGAACAGTAGTTCAGCCCTCAATTCCTATTGTTCCATTCTAATACCTTGGCCAAACTTAATGCGCCCTCCCTGTTGTCTTGAGGGCTTGTTGTCATCCAGGATGTAATCGTCGTTGAACGCTTCCTCGCTCATCTCCATACCTCAACACCACCACACGGCCCCCCAGAGAGACCATGGCGTTGTCGATGGGCTCTGCCCGCAGAGGCAAGCCCAAGATTGTAAGCTTGACCGCACCCGACGCAGCATGCTGACTCTAGCGCCCACCACCAAAGGTTCGCACGTTTCCCGGCCGCCGTATACCACCCAACTAACGCCCCAGCTCGGTCCTGATACGAGTATCAAGGAGATCTGGACAAAACTGTCCCATGCTATCCGCGAGATTCAGAACCACAATGCGTCCAAGCTCTCGTTCGAGGAGCATTACCGCTATGCGTACAACATGGTGCTGTACAAGCGTAAGTAGCCAGCCAGCGCTTGAAGGCGGCATGCGTCGGCCTCGCGGGGACTGCGCATGTAGCTGCTCTGCTACCCACCGCCGACGGAACGCCCCTGACTCGCACAGACGGCGACCAGCTGTACAATGGCGTCAAGCAGCTCATAGCGGAGCACCTGGACAAACTCGCAGAGGAACGCATTGTACCGACCTTCCCTCGCTCGAGCGGCAGCCAGTCTGTCGCGGCGTTAGGCGGAGGCGCAGAGGCCGTAGAACGCACAGTCGAGGGCGACCGCTTCCTCCGCGCAGTCAAGGGCGTATGGGACGACCACACGGGCAGCATGCGAAAACTCAAGGACATCTTGAAGTACATGGTGGGTGCGGCCATAGGAGGTAGCTCACTCCCCAGGACAAGGCGTACACTGTGCAGCAGCACTTGCCTCCCATATACGATGTCGGACTGCAACTCTTCTTGTCCAACATTGTGCGCGCGACGGCGCACCCGATCCACGCCCATCTCATGGGCACGTTGCTAGCACAGGTGCAGCTCGAGCGCGACGGCATTACGATCCAGCGATCGACAGTGCGCGACTGCGTCGACTTTCTCTTACGCCTCGACAACCCCGAACGTCTCGGCGGACGGACCGTCTACGCTTCCGATTTTGAGCCAGAGTTCCTGCGTCGAAGCGCAGAGTTTTACCGGCAAGAGGCCGTCAACCAGCTCGTCGTCGGCGACGCATCAGCCTACCTCCGCAACGTCGAACGGCGGTTAGCCGAAGAGAATGACCGAACGGCGCACTACCTGTCCTCACTCACTAGCGCGCCATTGCAGGCGCTGCTGGTCGACCACTTGCTCACTCCACATCTTCAGGCCATCATGCGCATGCCCGGCACTGGCCTCGTGGCCATGCTCGACGGCGACCACATCGCCGACCTCCGACGACTGTATACATTGTTCCTGCGAGTGCCGGACGACGCTGGCAAGGATGCGCTGCGGCTTGCGCTTCGCGACAGCGTCGAGACGCGGGGTAAAGCGATCAACGAGAGCGCAATGCTTGTGGGCTCGAGCGCAGCTGTGGAAGAGGGAGAAGACAAGCCAGATGCCAAGGGTAAAGGCAAGGCCAAGGCGCCGAGCCCCAGTGCTACGGCACTGGCCCAGGCGCTCCGCTGGGTGCAGGATGTCCTCGACCTCAAGGACAAGTTTGACGCCATTCTTGACCAGGCGTTCAGCGGCGACAAGCAGGTGCAGGCGTCGATCAACGAGGCGTTCCAGTCCTTCATCAACGCCAACCAGCGGTCACCAGAGTTCCTCTCCCTCTTCATCGACGAGCACCTGAAGAAGGGCGCCAAGGTCAAGACGGAGGAGGAGATTGACCAGGCGCTGGAAAAGACCCTCATTCTCTTCCGCTACCTGTCCGACAAGGACAAGTTTGAGCGGTACTACAAAAACCACTTGGCGCGGCGGCTGTTGTATGGGCGGAGCGCGAGCGACGATGCCGAGCGAGGCATGGTCGCCAAGCTCAAGGTCGAGATGGGGTTCCAGTTTGTGCAAAAGCTCGAGGGCATGTTCAACGACATGCGTTTGTCGTCGGACAGCGCAAAGAGCTTCCGTGCGTACCAGGACCGCAATGGCCCGCTGCCGTTCGACATGAAGGTCAGCGTCCTCACCGCGTCGTACTGGCCCCAGCCCATAGTCACCGCCTCGACATGTACATTTGGCGAAACGCTCGCGAGCGCAACGCAGGTGTACCAGCGCTACTACGACGGGCGGCATTCGGGCCGCAGGTTGACCTGGCAGGCTAACCTCGGTACCGCCGACGTCAAGGTGCGCTTCAGAGCGCGCACAGTCGACCTCAACCTCTCCACCCAGGCGCTCGTTGTGCTCCTACTGTTCGAAGAGGTCAAGGAGGGCGAGACGTTGTCTTATTCGGTGAGCTCGAAACGGACAACTCTCAGCTGACAACAGGATATTAAGACGGCGACCGACCTGGCGGACGGCGACTTGCAGCGAACGCTGCAGTCTCTGGCGTGCGGCAAGTACCGCGTGTTGACGAAGCATCCGAAGGGCCGGGACGTGGGCGCCAACGACACGTTTGCGTTCAACGAGGGGTTCACGTCGCCACTTGCGCGCATCAAGATTATGCAGGTTGCGAACAAGGTCGAGACGCCCAAGGAGCGGGAGGAGACGCAGGAGATGGTGGATGAGGAGCGCAAGCACCAGGTCGAGGCGTGCATTGTGCGCATCATGAAGGGCCGCAAGACGATGCAGCACAACGACCTCGTCACCGAGGTCGTGCAGCAGCTCAGCACGCGCTTCCAGCCGTCCACGGGCTTGATCAAGAAGCGCATCGAGGGTCTGATTGACGTGAGCTACAAAGGAAGGTACCAGCTGACACCAGCGCGAATACCTCGAACGCACCAACGCCATTGGCATGTACCGCTACCTTGCGTAATTGTTTTCATTTGTCACTGTACTGCAGTACGAGCATGGGATGGTGCATGGTATAGGCGATGCAGCAAGTCGTTGGCAGCTGACCTTCCTACTGATGCTGCATGACCAGCCGGCGCAGCCGGCATGCTAACAAGGCACAGCAATGACACAAGCGTGGTGCTAGCCAGGTCCGAGCAACCGAACACCAGCTTAGTTACCAAGCCAACGCCGATGTCGTGTTGGTCAAATGTCGCGATTAACCGAGGGAAACGTTTGTCAGCGCCGCTGTAACTGAAACTCGTCTAGCGTTATGCCCGGTACAACAGTACTTGGGTTCGGCCGCACCCCTTGGGCGGCAGAAACCAAAAGGCTGGGCGACATGGGGTGGGTTACCAGCAGCGAGGCATAGGCACGGAACAGCGCCGGATCTTTCGGAGGCGTCGTTCGACGAAGCCCAGAACTGGATCTGGAGGTTCGTTGGGCTGGGAAGTCGTCGCCGCATTGGGCATGTGGTGTTTGTGTGTTGCGACCTCACCGCCCCGCGCCCCGGCGCCGCCGCCGTCGTGGTTGTTCCGGTATGACAGGCGCCGCGTCCATACAAGGTTTCCATGTTGACTTGGTTGCATGACTGCGCTTCCTGCACTGGTTGTACTCTATGCAGGAGGCCAGCTGATGAACCAGGGCCCCGGATCCTCACGAGATCCTCACGACGGTTTGTTCTGTGACGCCAAGGACACGGACTGCGGCGCGACTGACAACGATGGCGGGTTGGCTGCTCCACTTGTTTTCATCGTGGCACTGCAGCTTGTGTTACCGCGTGCCATGCTCCAGTGTGGCGGTACACCTTGTATCAAGATATAAGCTGAGCCCAAGATTGTTCTGACCTATCCTCTGCCCTCACAGCAATCACCACTCTTACTCACCCAACAACCATGCGCTCGTCTACTGCCCTTCTCCTCTCTGTGCTCGCTACAGGCGCTCTCGCGACCAATGACCAGAAGTGCACGCCCAAGCCCCAGGGCGGGCACGGGCGCGACGACAGCGGCATGAGCGACAATCCTGACGACGACAGGGGGCCTCTTGGCGGCATGGCCGGTCGTATCCTCAGCGACCCCTTGAACCACGCCTTCATGCGCGGCATCCCGGCGGATGGCAAGGCGCTCCCGGCACCCGGAGAGATCAAGTTTGACGCCGTGTCGATTACAGGACTGCGCGCAAACGGCACGATGCAGGACCTGGCGGACCACCTCCGTAAAGTCCAAGGGACTGCGCGCAGTGACGCTCTCGGTGAATGGAGCGCGCTAGACCACCGGCTCGTGCGCGTCGCGGCGTTCGGCGGAGGCGACACGCCCACTACGTCGGGCATCAAGCCCGCCGACGCGGCAAAAGTCGTCGCGGAATACATTGACGTGACGCCCACGTCCGGCGTCGACATCAACTACGAGGACGACGCGGCCGTCGAGGCCGGTACGGCTGTGCCGTGGCTGCGCGAGTTCCACAAGTGCCTTGTGGGCTCGGTCGCGTATGACAGGACCATCACGTACTCGCCCCGCGCCGAGTGGCTTACCGAGGGCAGCGACATGGTCGCGTTCTTCAAGGATATCGTCCGCGACGTCAGCTGGCTCAACGTCCAGTTTTACCGCGCCAACGGCGAAGACCACTGGGCCGACTGCGCGTCGCTCGTCGCAACAGGCGAAGAAAACGCCGCAGAGACCAGTTACCCCCCGCGATACAAGATTATCAAGTATACCGGATATCCGGCCGAGAGGATCGTCGTGCAGAAGAACCTCCGCACGGCCGACCGCGCAGCCGACTTTGGCGCCTGCTTCAAGGACGAGGACGTACATGTCAGCTTCTTCGCTGTCAACGCTACCGATCCCGCACCCGCCAATCAGTTCCTTACCACCTTCCTCGAGGCCGCTGGTAAGAGCGACGCAGGTAAGGGCGACGCAGGTAAGGGCGACGCCAGCAAGGACAAGCGTGGCCGCAGCAGGATGTCCCGTCTCGACTAGACCCTACTGGGGCCACTCTGAGCGATTCCATGTGATCCTTGTTAGTACATGAGTATTAATATGAACATTGCTTGTTGTCACGACTGGTGCGGCGGCCGCGACTCATTAATGGCTACTTGTGGGGCATCACTCGGTACTGCTGGAGCGTAATGGCACTCGTGTACTATACGCCAAGGGGTCTGGTCACGCTAATCGCGCACAACGCATATTATCCTACTGGACACGGCAATGCAATGCAAGAGATTCAAACGACTTGGTGGACGGGGTCGTGATGGAAGCCGTACCATTACTAGATGCGACTCTGCAAAAGGAGTGGACAGCCGCGCGCCATCGTCTGTGCGGATGACGATTGGCGCCAAGACGACCCGGTCAGTCTAATCTCGGCTGCGAGGTGGGCGCAGTCATAGACGTATGACGCCAGACGCTGCCGAGACACAAGCAGGCGCGGGGCATGTACTTTGTGCCAGTCTGCGTCCCTCTCGAGCCGCTGTGGGGCCAAGAACGTACCCTTGGCAGGCTGTGGCAGTCTACAGGGCTGACGACGCGTCGTGCTGCGCAGTCCAGTACACCGTCACGCCCACGTCCACGTCGGGCGAGCACAGCGCATCAGTATGCATGCACTTGGTTGTGCTGTATCACGCGTAACGTTCGGCGGGGATGTACTCTGTCGCGCGTATGCACCCGGCCACTGACGCACCGTACACCACAGCCCAGTGACGTACACACGCGGGTACACCGATCGGTCCACACCGGATCGACGGATCATTTGCCCGCCCAACAACGACTCGCTCTGCCTCTGCTGATCGACCCAACTCGTCCTCGTGCCTGCTTGGCCGACCGAGAACATCGCCGCACACGGACAGGCATTGCGCGCAGTGTAACTGCTGCGCAGCCTGGTACAGTACGGTCCGCTTCGGCGCCGGCCGGTGAATACGGAGTGTGAAACGCACCCGAGGAAGCGGTGGAGAGTGCCTGGTTCGTCCTGGCGCGACATTTCATGTGCGTAAGTCTGCCTGCGCACCGGTGGGACGCATGAGTCATCGTCGCATCACCGTGGGCAGGCACCGCGTGCGCGTGGCCCAGTTTGTCGAACCCCGGGCCACGATTACCGACACTTTTGTGGCGCCGCTTCGCGCCGCCGCGCCGCGCGCCGCACACATGCAGTGCATATCGCAACAAGTTAGCCTGAAACACTAGATATTCTACTTCTTCTTCTCGTCGACGAATGGGTCTGCTGCTGCGAGCGGGGGAAGGCTCGGGGGCACATGCGACGCTGCTATCGGGGACTGGGACTGAGACTGGGACTGTGCGTGCGCGTGGTCGGTCGCGAGCGACAGCGGCAGTGGGGGAGGCACCGCGGCGGGACTCGGCGCAATCTTGACGGGCACGGGCGTGCCCACTGCCGTCGTCGTGCCGCTCGGCGCACCGCTGCTCTCCCCGCCCCCAGGCTCCTTCTCCTTTGCGCGCTTCGCCTTGGCCTTGCGCCCCGGCCGCCCCTCGTCCGGCACACCAGGCTGTACCGTCCACCAACCACCCTTGCCGCCCTCGTCTGTGCCGTCGGCCTTGTTGACGCGCACAAACATTTTTCTGTCCGTCAGTAAAGCGCAGCGTCAGCCAGACCCACTTGAGACTCAGGTTGTGTCTGATAGAGTTTTGCCAGCCGGCCGTCTTCTTTTCGTCTAGAGTCTTGAAGAATGGGAAGCGGTTCGCGATCGCAGAGTAGATTTGCGCCAGCTGCAGCTTTCTGTCCGGTGCCGCCTCGATGGCGTGCCGGATCATCTCGTGGTACGGGTACGGCGGCTTGCAGTCGACACCGGGGTACTGGCCCTGTGTCGACGTCGGGAGCTCGTTGACCTTGCGTCCGGCCTTGGACGACGTGCCAGGACCAGGGCCAGCGACAGACTCGGAAATGTGCGACAGCTGCGACGTTGTCGAGCTGGCCGCGCCTCCCCGGCCGCCGCCCCAGCGTCCCTGGCCCATGGCAATGAGCTGGGACGCGTGCGACTCCTCGCTCGCGAGCGGAGAAACGGGCTCGCCGTCGTGCTCGCTCCCGTGGCCGTCGTGCTCGCGCACAGCGAGTAACGACAGTCCTGCAATCTGCGGCGACGCAGTGCCCCGTACCGACCTTGACCGGCGTTGGGCAAAGCCGAGCCCCGCGGCAAAGTCCTGCGTCGTCGTAGACCCCGCAATAGTGCGTCTACGCTTGTGGCCACGCTCGTGCTTCATGGTCGTGAGGGGGCTGCCTTCAATGGCCTCTGCGGCCTCGAGCAGCTCCTGCAGCGCGTCCGGCGTCGATGTCCGCCGCCGTCGCTCAGGCGACTGCGAAGCTGGCCGCTTGCGCCACGACCTATCTACAGACGGGGGGGCATTGTAAGCCGTTGGACCAGGCAACACGAGCGGCTCAAGGCTCCGCTCTTTTATAACCGGTGTGCGCGTTGCGATCTCGGCAAACTCGTCGAGCACGCTGCGCGCGGGGGTGTCAGGCAAGCGGCGCGTGCTGTTCGAGTCGGGTGACATGAGCGACGAGTTTGTGGGGCTCCGACTTGGGTCGTTGCCGTTGGCAGCGTGGCCGTTCGTCGACACCCTTGGTCGGCGCGACGAACCGTTGGCTCCTGGACGCGACTTGCCTGGCGTTGACCCCGGTTCGTCGTCCTCCTCGGCGACGTCCCGGCCGTGCCATGTCAGGCCGCGCATGATTGGAGGTTCCGGCGCGGCATCTGTCGACGGCTCCTCCCATACCGAGTGCGGGAATGCAGCGAGAACTGCACGCCTTAGCTCGGTAAGGTCGGGCACGCGAGGGAAGCGCTCCTGTAACAGACGCTGGACATGGATAAGGTTCATGAACGAGGTGACGGGTGTGTGCGGTGGGGGTTGGTGATGAAAGTTAGTGCGCAGCCTGTTTGTCAGTATCACCATCACAACAAAAGAGGTTTAAACGCACCACGAAATGAGGTCGACAGAAGCGCCGTTCCGGAGCACCATCTTGGCTGCGAATGCTGGTGCAAGCGGTGAGGAGCTCGAGTTTTCGTCCTTTGTAGGCGTTGCCTCATCGTCGTCGTCGAACAGCTTGCGCTCAATCCGAGTGCGCTCGGATGGTGCGCACTCGGAGCGCTGGTACTCCCCTGGGCGGTACGGCGACTGTGGGGTGTATACGTAGCGCGAGGGCAGAGCTGGGGGGAGCTGCGAGCTAGACTCAAAGTTGGGGGGCAGGCGAGGTGATGTCTTGGAGTTTGAGGGCGAGAGCGAGTCTGGCGTTGGGAGGACACGGCCGTTTTTGCGGGGTGATGGATGGCGTGCAGACTGTGGAGTGCAGCAAAGTGTCGACAATTGAGATTGTTCGACAAGGTTGTCACGACGTCAGCATTGCTACTCTGCATCCATGGCATGCAACATGTAATGTTGCTTGGGGGTTGGAGAGAACAGGGTTCTGACCCGGGAACTGAAGCTAGTTGGTTCCAGGCCGCACAGGTTCACCGCCGCCCCGGCAGAGGCCTCTGGGTCCCCCGAAGCCAGATTGAGTGGCACATACCTGGTGGTTTGTCTGTCCGTTTGCTGTCGCCGTCGCAGTACTGCTGCGGCCGGCGGCTGCACTGGGCGTACGGGGTCCTCCCGAGACGTTCTGGGTGTAAGCGATATGCACGTGTGCTCGCTGGGATGGATGGATGATGCGAGCCGTGGTGGTGAGTTGGTGGGGAGGTTGGATAAGGTGGTGGTTTGGGGGGAGGGAAGGTTGGCCCCATTGGGCGAAAACAACAATGAGGCCTAGACCGGGCTTGCAATCCCGGAGCAGCCATGAGATGTGTCGGCGGGGTGCAGCGACCCGTTCCGCAGCATCCAGCGTGCGCAAGAAACAACAGCGGGGTGGGGAAGCGGGGATCATGACTCACGCGAGTGCTGGTTCTCAAGTCGACCATGGTTGTTGTTGTTGGCCAGGCAGGCGTGGTGGATGCCGGCGCAAGGCCCGGTTGTGTAAGGCTAGGGCGACTGGCGCGATAATGTTATTGTCGTCGTCGTTGGCGTTGTCGAGCGCGAGTTGCAGTGAGGCGAGCCACTACACTGGTCCAGCAGCGTGGTGTGTACCTATGCTGTGGCTAGTGGGATGTGCGAGGGAGAGAGGGGAAGGAGTGATGGATAGGGTGTGGTTGTGTTTTTACTTGAGCCCGTAGTGACTTGGGCCGTGGTTTTAGGTGGGGTGGTTAGGTGATGTTGACAGGGGTAGAACAGTGAGAGTAGCAGATGGATGGGGGGTAGCAAGGGCAAGAGTGATGTAGTCGTTGATGTCGTTGACGACGACGACGAGGGGGAGGTAGGTGGTGGTGATGAGAAGAGAGGGAGCGAGGTGGACAAGGTGGGTTTGGGATCCAGGGTGAAGTGGTGTGGGCTGGTTGTAGCTGCTGCTTAGGTGGACATTACAACCTTCCTCTCCTCGTATCAACAACATCCATCGTCGTCGCCCGTTGTCAACAAAAAAACCCGCCCTGACGTGGATTATTGTTGATTCTACCGCCAACACCCCCCCACTCCCTTTTCATCACTCCCGCTTTACGACCACAGCGGCGTGGTCGCCGTCAGCTCGAGCAACACTCTGCACGACGTTGACACCGCCCGCGACAAGACCACGCTGCACACTGCCGCCGACTCTTCTTCTTTTATCATTCGATGCATGCTGGGTAATGTTACAACCTTGTTTCCATGTAATGTTCTCTAAGCGGGGGGGTGGATGGGTGGACAGGCAGGGTGGAGGTGGAGGTTCAATGTGCCGAGCGGAAGCAAATTGTGCTCACCGGGTGGACCGGGTGGCTGGCAACAACAAATGCTGCAGTGATTGATTGACAACAAATAAAAATGAATCGCCACAGTGACGGCGAAAACAACAAACCACCGAGATAAGCAATGCCACGTAAGTAGCATGGCCAGAGCCGGTGTCTCCATGACGTTGTGCCAACCCCCTCGGTAATGTTGCTACGGCGCCTCGTAGTCTTTGGAAAAGTCGATGCCCTGTGCGCGTGTAAGCGCGACGTCGCTCCAAACACACGCACCAATGCCTGCATGTGTGTGTTGGTGATCTTGAGCGCCCTGCGCCCCTTCTTCTTCTTCTTGGGCTGCTCCTTGTCCTCCTTCTTGGCGGGCGCCTGCGCCACCGAGCTCGCCTTGAGGTCCTGCTCCTCGAGCAGCTTGGCCACATTGTCCGTCTCGGCAATATGCACGTCTGCCCACGCAAAGATGAACTCTGCGGTTGTTAGCTGCTTCTGGCTGGCTCATCGACTCACCGTCGTCGACGCGGGGCGCCGCGCGGCCGTTGGCGCGGATGTCGTCCCAGAAGATAGTACGCCACCGTTCTGGGCCGCCGGCATTGAGTTTCTCTCCCCAGGCGTTCTGGCGCCCGAGCGGTGGGAGGGGCGCGTCCTTGAGCTTGCCCGTGAGCGAGCGAAGGATGAGGATCGAGCCGTCCGACTCGAGTTCGTCCATGTATCCGGGTAGCTCTGGACCGGGCATCGCGCCGCGCAAGTCCTTGTATTTGAGGCCCCGCAGTGGGCTGGGGTGCGTGTGCGTCTGAATATGTCGCCGCAGATCGGCCTGCGTCCGCAGTACCACCTCGGGCTCGTACGCGAACACCTCGTTCTTCTCGTTGTACTTTACCCGGTCCTGCTTCTTGAGCGCCTCCAGCACCGCGCCAACGTCCACACCAGGATTCTTCTCCTGCACATGATAGAACGCGTCCTCGTACCGCATCGTCACGCGGTTCTGTCGTCAGTCAAGCGGAGCACGGGCGAATTCTACCTTGAGGTATTCCCGCAGGTCGAGCACCACCGTGCGCGGGTCATTGTAAGTGGAAGGCGTCACCGATAGGCCTGCGAGTTAGATAAGGTCACAAAGGGGGTCGGTAAGGATTGTTAGAGAGCATCTGAGACCAGCTCAATGGCGCGATGGCATCCGACATCGTCGCCATTCACGACCCACCCTTCATGCGCTTCACGTCCCCGCCCTCGGACTTGACGCCCACGCTCGCCCCTCGCGATCCCGGCGCAGGAGACTGCGAGCCGTACGGCGACTTGCGTTTGAGCGACATGGTGTTGGCGACGACGACAATGCAACAAAGCCAGCGTTGGTCTTTGACAGTGACCAGCAATGACTAGGTCGCGTCGTGAGCGGAATGAAATGAACAGCGGAAGTATTTCCACGTGGGTTGAATGCCGATCTTTCCTCTGATTCTTTGTATTATGATTTGTGGGACCTCTTGTCCTTACTACTGAAAGACAAAGGATGCGTGCGCGCTCCCAGCTACACTCACGCCATCGATGAGCACCTCAATCCGACTTTTCCGTCGAATCCGCGTTGGATCGTTGGATTCAGTCAGCACAAGTGTGTCGGTCGACAGGGGCTCAGCGAGTCAGGAATCAAAGTGGCCGTCGGCGGCGTCCGGGCGCCGAGTCCGCCGCGGCGATTTACCCCTGAGCGAGGTGGGGTTACCCCCTCCGCGTCCGTCGGGGGTGTCCTTGGCGCCCGACGCGAGTACACTGGCCGTGTCGGGATGTCTCCAGAGCGCAGTCTCCAGAGGGCAGAACTCTGAGCCGAGCTGAGAGGGCAGCAAGCGTGCTTCTCTGCCAGTTGTATGACAGTTCAGAAAGCTGCCAGCCAAACAGCCTAACCCAACGACACAAGCTGCTCAACACCTTGGCCTCGTTAACAAGCAACAGTCTATATGCAATCTGCATTATACAATTTCGCTATATGAGTCTAAATGATCCAGAGTGGTGTATTATGCGTGGTGGCGGGGACCAACGGGAGGGCCGGGGGACGTGTCCATCGCGAGCGCGCCGGGGGCGACGGAGGCGTCGTAGAACACGCCCGGCGTCTCAGGCGAGGGCGCGCGCGTCGAGTCGCCGCTGCCCATACCTGCTACGGCTGCGCCGCCGAGCGCGCCGGCACCAGCACCAGCAGCAAGCATCTCCTTGCCGTTGGTGTGGTGCGCGCCGACGCCCGAGGCGCCCTGCGCGGGTGTCGCCGGGTTCGCGTACGGGTTGTTCGTGTTCCCGCTCGCGTACGGCAGGTCGTTGGGGCTCGCGTACGCGCCATTGCTCATGCGCACCGGCTGCTGGTTTGTAACCGGGGCCGCGCCGCCGTTGACGCCGTTAACGCCGTTCATGCCTGCCTCTTCGGCCTTGGTGTACTCTGCCTTCTCGTTGGCAGCGCCGTTCGAGGTCACGCCCGTGAGCTGGCGCGAGACGCCGCTCATGCCCGTCATACCGGTCGTGGTGCGGTTGAGGTCGGGAGTCTCCTCGACGGCGCTCTTGCGCTTCTTGGGCACACGCGCGAGCCAGTACAGGAAGATGGCGGCAAAGATATTGAAGATAATGTATACCCACATAAGGCCAAAGTCGCGCCAGCGGTTGCCGTACTTGAGGTCAAAGACGCCGAGGAACTGGTCGGTCGAGCTCATTGCGCAGAAGTTGCAGTCGGTCGCGCCCTCGTCACGCAGGTATCCGCCCGCCTGCGACATCCATGGCGCCATGTACTCGCCGCACGTCTGCCCACCGGGCGCGGTAAACTTGAGGAACTCGGTGTCGGAACAGTGTACGGCAGCTCGACCTACACCCGTTACTAACATGCCTTCGACGAGATATGTGAACGGCGATACGCGCCACATAAACTTCCAAAAACCAGGGAGCTGGCTGCCGGGAACGAGGACACCACAGAACACGAGACAGAGCGAGAAGAGCAGGTTGGCAATGTTACCCGCCGTCTCGGCAAGCTCCATACCGGCGACAATGGCGGTGGCGAACGTCGAGGTGAAGAGCAGGAAGGCCATCATGTACAGCCACATGAGTGCGCCGCGCTCCGTTACCGTGCCCGTCTCCATGGCGTTGCGGTAGTAGCCGATGGGGTAGTACCACTCGAAGAAGAAGAGGGTGCCGACAAGGATTGACCAGGGGATTTCGACGATGATGTTGGACAGGATAAACACCTTCCACGAGTACGTCTTTGAGGGACGCTCACGAACCTCGTACAGCGCACGCTGGATGACAAAGTTGGGCATGATCTGCTGGACGAGCTGGCCGAAGATGGTGAACGCCATGAAGGCCGAGAAGAGCTGGTTCTGCAGACCCTGCTGAGACGTGCCGGAGCGGTAGAAGGAAAAGCCAATGAACAGACCGGTGGACACACACAGCGCGATCTTGGACCAAATGTACGAGGGTGTGCGCCAGTATTGCTGGAAGACACGGCGGAGGACCTCCATCATCTGCAGGCCAAACGGCGCGGCAAACTCGGCATAGGCAGCCTTGTCGGCCTTCTTGTCTTGCTTGGGGACGACGGCGCGGCGCTCGTGCTTTATCGCCGAGAGCTCTTCGCGGACCGCGACGCGTTCAGGCGAGTCGAGCCAAGCCTGGTGCCAGTCGACGTCTGTGTGTGATCCGGGAGCGGCGCCAATAGCCGACAGCATCCACTCGGCGGGGTTCTCGCCTGGCGGGCACTTTGGCGCACCCTGGCGCTCAAAGTAGTCGATGAGGATACTCGACTGGTGGCCGACCTCGCCGTAGTAGACAGTCTTGCCGCCCTTGGCAAGGAAGAGGAGACGGTCAAACTGCTCAAAGAGCATGGCCGAGGGCTGGTGGATGGTGCAGAGAATGGCCTGGCCGTTGGCAGTGAGCTTGCGGAGCAGCTGGAGAATGTTCCACGAGGTCTGCGAGTCGAGACCAGAGGTAGGCTCGTCAAGGAAGAGAAGGAGCTCGGGCTTGGCCACGAGCTCGACACCGATCGTGAGGCGCTTGCGCTGCTCGACGTTGAGACCTTCACCGGGCACACCGACGACGGCGTCGGCGTACGCCTCCATCTCGAGGAGCTTGAGGACCTGCTCGACGTACTCGTACTTTTCCGCACGCGACACCTTTTTGGGCTGGCGCAGGACGGCAGAGAAACGAAGAGCCTCACGGACAGTGGACGTTTGGAGGTGGAGATCCTGCTGCTGGACGTAACCGGTCTTGCGCTGGAACGAGACGTCACGCGGGCGGCCGTCGACGAGCATTTCACCGCTGACAACACCCATGGTCACACGCGTGGCGAGGACATCGAGAAGCGTCGTCTTGCCTGCACCAGACACGCCCATGAGCGCGGTAAGTGTACCTGGCTTGACCCAGCCGTCGACGTGGTCGAGGATACGGCGTGGCTCGCCCTTGATCTTGATGTCGTAGGTGACGTCCTTCCACGAGAAGATGGCCGTCTGGCGCTGAATAATAGCCTTGGCGGGGTCCTGGACGTCGGCGTCGAGCTGCATCTTTTTGCGGTCGAGCGCCATCGTCTCCTCGTCTGCGGGCTTGTTCGACTTGAGCTCGGGAGGAATCTTGCCACGCGGGTAGATGAGGACTTCGCCCTTGGAGCGCTTGGCAGTGATGAGCTCGGTCGCACCGAGGTAGACCATCATAAGAGCGACCATGAACGCAAAGATGATACCGACGTTGCGCCACTTGTGGCTGTATTCGTACTGGTACGCGAGGCTGAGGTAGTGGTCGCCGTTGACGGTAGCACGGCCAGGGACCGAGCCGACCGACGAACACACAGAGTTGTCGCCAGAGCCCGGCTCGGGGTACCCGGGACCCATGGGGAGCCATTGCGCACAGGTGAATTCACGACTGTGGAACTCGTTGATCATGAGCGACTCGAAGCCATACGCGATGGGGTCGAGGTAGTTGATCCAGCGACTCCAGCCGTGCATGTAGTTGATCGGCAGGGCGAAACCGGTGTAGATGATGAGGGCGAGGATGAGGACTGCGGCGGGTGCAAGGGCCTGTTCAAGGGAGCGTGACAGCGAGGCGATGGATCTGAACAACATTGACATTGTCAACGTTAGGATGAACGAGACAAAGAAGAAGAAGAAGAACGGTCCAGGTTCGCGGCGCAGGTTGGTCATGAAGTAGATGATAATGTTGAACATGATGGCGTTGACAATCTTGTACGGCATGTCGCAGAGCATGGACGCGAACGCCTCGGCGGACGGGTGGGTGAACGCGTACTGCGAGTGCTTTTCGACGATCGGGCGCTGGGCGTACAGAGTCAGAATTTCAAGAGCCGAACCAAAAGCGTTCATGAGAATCGCAAAGAACAGGAGACCGCCACGGCTGAAGAACGAGTCGGTCGTAGGTTGCAGGTTGTAGTACATTGACGAGATGATCAGGGCCATGACGCAGTTACCGAACAGCTGTGTGGCAGTGAGGGACGGATCCGCCTTGAGGCGCTGGAAGCCACGGCGGCAGCACAGCTTGACCTGGCCCCAGTACGAGAGCGTGTATGGCGAGCGGGGACGGACGTGCTTGGACTGCTGGGCGCGGCGGGACGCGAGGAACTCGTTGTACGCCTCGCCGCCGATGGGGAACTTTGCGTTGTACGCGGTAATCTCCTCCTGGAGTGCCTTGTACTCTGGGCTAGCCTTCCAGCGCTCGGCAAACTCGAATGGCGTGGTGGGGACGATACCCTCAAAGCCCTCGCGGGCCTGACGCTCGCTGGCCGACGTGAGCGACGTGAGGAAGTCGGGGGTCGTCTGCTGCTCGGGGCAGTGGAAGCCCATGTTGATGAAAAACTCCTTGGCCCGGTCGCAGCGGCCAAAGAAGATCTGCTCGCCCTCGTACAGTACCGACACCTTGTCGAAGAGGTCGTACGCGGCCTGGGGCGCCTGGTAGATGGCGACACAGGCCGTGGTGCCAAAGTACTCTGCGCCGAGACGAAGGTTTTTGACAAACTCGATGGCGTTGGCAGAGTCGAGACCACGCGTAGAGTTGTCCCAGCACTGGAGGGGCGCGCCGGCGAGCGTCGCCTCGGCAATCGACACACGCTTGCGCTCACCACCCGACACACCACGGATAAAGTCGTTGCCGACCCTGGTGTTGATCGTGTGCGAGATACCAAAGATGGCCATGGTCATGTCGCGCATGTGCCTGGCATAGTCGGCGACAGACAGGCCTCCAGGCGGCTTGCGCGGCGCACGGGCGCGCGCAGCAAAGTCAAGCGTGTCGCCGACAACGAGGTTGGGGAAGTGCACGTCGACTTCGGCAGTGTAGATGGCCTCGCCACGGAACTGCGAGTGCATGCGCTTGGGCGAGATGCCTGCGGGTCAGCCAGGGTCACTAGTCATGTGCCATCTTACCTCGGTAGTTGAGCTCCGAGCTCTCGTCAAGGTATATGCCGTTCATCTCGCCGGCGATTGACTTGAGCATGGTGGTACATCCCGAGCCGGGTGGGCCGAGGACGACGAGCATCTCGCCGGCGTCGAGGACACCATCGATGCTGTTGAGGATCTGGACCTTGCGCTTGCGGTGGCCGATGAGATCACGGAGCTGCCCGATAAGGGAAAGTGGAATGTTGCCGACGGTCTTTTGGTAGTCTGTGGAATCGTTAGCGGCTGCTGACGTTTATTGCCACAACTCGTGACCGCCACTAGAACAATTGTTGCGCCGTGGCACGCAGTCAATCACACCCTGCCTGACGTCACGCCCAGAAAATGCACTCCGAGGGCGGGCCCGCCACTGTTTTCGGGTACCCCGCCAAACAACTCCACCACCCAACGCCCAAGTACACTCGTTCACTCACCAGCGTCAGAACCGAAACCGTGCACGGACATGTTGCGGAAGGCGATGCCGGCGTAGCGTGGCAGACGGTGCTCGTCGTGTGTCTGGCGGATGAACGCCTTGGTCCATTTTCGAATGTCAAAGTTGTCGCTGAAGGGGTCGAGTTCCGAGCCCTCGGGGTAGTCCCAAACATTCTGTTTTGTGCTGGTCGAGGCGGTGGACAGTTTGCGTGCGAGGCTGGCAAAGGTGCCGTGGCCAGTGTCGCTGGTGGGGGAGGTAGGGGATGGGGGCACGGTGTCTCTGGTCGATTGGCGTGTGAGCTGGCGGGCGAGCTCGGTGGCATGCGCCTCACGCTGTTCAGAAGTCGGCGCAAACTCCTCTACGCCGTCGTCCTCCTCCGGCACGCCGACCTGCTGGTCGGGACGTCCGGCCCATGGCGCGGCCATGGTCTCCCTCAGACTCGGACGACGGGCCATGCCCGACCCTGCAGAGTTACGGCGGGCAAAGCCGCCAGTCTGCTGGGTTGTCCGGTCATTGTTTGTGGTGAAATTGCCTACCACGGACATGGTGGCTGAGCCGAGCTGGGCGGTGGTCGAAAGGTTAGCAACCGCAGCTGAGTCTTGCTTGCTACGATAAAAGTTGCTGCTGTTCTTGAAAAATACAAAGGAGGGGGGGAGAGAGGGGGGGCGTGTTGTGCTGCCTGATCACATGCATCGCTGGGCTTTATAAAAGGACGGGCTATAGGTGTTGGTTGGGATGGAGCGTGGCCGAGGCTGGCGGCAGGCTGTCGGCGCCCGGAAGGGGCTTGGTATGAACACTAGGGGGGATGGGCCCGGCGGGCATCGGGGTCCACGATCAAACCGAGAACGGAAACGTCATGTCCCACCTATTCAACTGTGTTAGAATGCGCTATGCGTCCTTTGGCGCCAGGTGTTATGGTGTTTGTGGGTACTGCGGCAGAGGCAGTCACGGCGCAAGCCAAGAGAACGGCCTCGCCTCCAGAGTCTGTTGCCCCTGACCATCACACTTCAACTGCCCGTTTCCGGCGCCCACATCTACATCCCCCCGCATATTGCCCCAGGTCACACCCCAGAGGCCGTCTCGACCCGACCCTCTCACCCAGGCACCTATGACATGAAGGGAGCCGCAACATGGGTATGAATGTTTGTGTGGGCGTGGGGGGCCTTGTACGATGGAGATTCCCCGTGTCCCTGCAAAGTGCCGACATGTGTTACCCTATACCGCAGTTCAACTGCCGAGCCAACACTCACCGAGCCACCGGGGCCCAGGTCCCCCGCCCGGCCGCCGACACTGCAGGCGGGAATATGCCACGTGTCAAAGTAGGGGGAGCCTACAATTGAGGTAAGCAGTGGTGTGTAACTGCCCGTGTCCTAACAAGTCGCTGGCGTGAGCTAGCAGCGAAAACCAAGGAAACGCCACTACACAACAACAACAACAATGGCTCGGTGTTCGGCCCATAAGACACACCGTAAATAGTTCTCGCCCGCACGATGCATGTGGTGGTGAGCAACATGGCACGCGGTAGTGAGCACGGTGAACACGAGTCTCAGATCTGGCTTGCGTAGATGTCAGCTGAGATTATCATGGTTGCGATTAAACTGTCTCAAAACCAGTGGCACTGCCGCGGCTGGCGACAATCATTTTGTTGACATGTTTCACGCAGTCTCACCATTTCGTGGCCGACGGTCTTATCAGGCTCGGTGACGGCAAGCGGTGTGAGTATGTGTGTCGCCGCGGCGACGTCCGGGGCGGTCAGGACGGACATCGACCGCAGTCCACGAACGAACGAACGAAATAGCGCCGCCGACGGCGTCATGTCGTGCGCAGGCGAAAATGCCCGCTCTCGGCGCCCATCCGGCCCGACCGACGCCGACGCAGCACCGCCGTGCCTGTTCTAGCCTTGAGCCCTAGGACAACCAAGCCGCCGTCAACGCGGCGTGCTGAAGCTGAAAATTCATTGAAAAGCGTTCCATGTTTCCGGAATCTCACAGTGGGACGCCCAACCCCGTCTCTTCCCCCTCCTCATCGTTCTCCCACCTCACCAACATGTCCATGTCCATGCCATCGTTGTTCACGTGCTCATCACACGGCATATGGCCACGCCGTATCGGCAGTGCCCCTGCTCCACAGCATATGCTGCTCTTGTTCTCTCTCTTTCTCGTCCTGCAGCTCTACTCTCCCTTCGTGCATTTTCTTTCCGCTTGCATCTCTCTTCGCTCGCCTTGCATCTCTTCTCTATCGCCTAACATCTCTGCTCTCCTGTCTGGCATTCTCCTATCTCGCCTTGCATTTCTCTCCCTCTTGCCTGCAATACTGACGACACTGCACTGATGGCACGCGGAGCTCATTGGTGAGCACCTAGCTCCTTCGCATTTGGTATGCCATTTTCGAACGTCCAAAACGTTATGCCCCGCTGCCAAATGCGTCGTTCGTCGTCTCTGTGCCAAATCCAGCATACCAAATGACCGCGACGGGCGCGATACGTTATACGAGTTTCTCCATCGCAGTAATAGTGGGCGGCAGCGGCGGCGGCGGTGATGTCGCGCTGCAGCCTTGGCTCTCGCTCGGTACGCGCGGCCAAACGGCGCGTCGAGAAGGTCCACCTCGCGGCGTGTTCGACGCCATTTTCGAACACCCCGCACAGACTGCCATATGTCCCCAGGCGTGATTTCGAACGGCGCCGCTCGCGATCTCCAACCAGTGCTGCGACCCTGCGTCCTGCGTACCCTGCCGCGTGGATCTGCACCAGGGTGCAGGTGCGCGCACCCAGGCCTCGTGTACCCTGCACCTCGTGCCCAGGCTCTGGGCGACGCTGGCCAGTTTCGCCTCATTCCGCCGAACCAACGACGGCGCGCGCCGCTCGCGACGCCAACCCCCCCGCCGCAAGCCCAATTTGGTTTGCGAGGGACTAACCATCCCACATCTGCCCTTTGCTCCGCCGCACGCCGACATGGCCGATTGGGCCCCGGAACGACTTTGGTCCGCTCAACCACGTGCGATGGCCCAGGCGTGATCGGCCGACTCGGCTTTTGTCGGTGAGACGGGCCCGGTGGAGGTCCTCCACCTCTTTCTGTATGCGGGGCCACAAATCGGTCTGGACAGACTCGACATTGATGTTTTTCTGACGCCTCGCCATCTACCCGCGGCTCACGGCGCGGCTCGCGGTCCTCCGATGTCCGGCGTACGCGGACAACGACGAGGCAGAGCGTGAACATGTGAGTGTGCGGTCGCACGTCGCTCCCGGCCTCTGCCTGCCTCGGCTCAGATATAAACTCAGACACTCGACGCCGGGTTCATCTTTCCTTTCTCCTCACCCACAACGACAACGCCAACTGAGTCTCAACGACTACCTTTGCCCCATCTCGACTACCTTTGTCCTTTACTGGACTTTGACTTGTCTCTCCCATCTCACCTCGACCAACAAGTGAGCCGGCTACCCCCTACGTGCCCTACTAACCCCCAGTGGCCATTGACACCACCCCCGCTGTCGGCATCAACGGCTTCGGCCGTATTGGTCGCCAGCTGTTCCGTATCTGCCTTACGCGTGACGACGTCAACCTCGTGGCTGTGAACCACACTGCCGCGTCGCTCGAGCACCTTCTCACTGCGATCCAGTTCGACTCGACGCACGGCCACTGCGCGCTCGCGAGCGAGATCCAGGTAGCCCCCGCCGGCCACCCGGCACTCCTCGCCCCCTCCGAGGGTAACCCCACCCCGTCCGCTCTCCTGTTCCGCGGCAAGGTCATCCACCTCTTCCAGCAGCGCGACCCGTCTCTGCTGCCCTGGTCTGCCGCCGGCGCAGAGTATATCATGGAATCTACCGGCAAGATGACGACGATCGACAAGGCGTCGGTGCACATTTCCGGCGGCGGCGCGAAAAAGGTCATTGTCTCGGCACCGTCAAAGGACGCGCGCAACATTGTGTACGGCGTCAACCACTCGGACTATGCCGGCGACGACGTCGTGAGTAACGCCTCGTGCACTACCAACTGCATGGCGCCTATCGCTGCTGTGCTGCACAACGCGTTCGGCGTCGACAACGGCATGATGACGACGATCCACGCGTCAACCGCGTCGCAAAAGGTCCTTGACGGCTTTTCGGCAAAGGACATCCGTTCGGGCCGCAGCGCAATGGGCAACATTATCCCGGCTACGACGGGCGCCGCTTCCGCCGTCGTAAAGGTCCTGCCCGAGCTCGCGGGCAAGTTCCAGGGCCTGTCGGTGCGCGTACCCGTGACAAACGTCTCGCTCGTCAACCTCACTGTGCGCACAGAGAAGCCCTTCGGGTCAAAGGAAGACCTCATGGCTGCGTTCCGCCACGCTGCCGCGACGCCTGTGGCCGCCGGCGGCCTCCAGGGCGTCCTCGGCGTAAGCGACCAGAAACTCGTCTCAACAGACTACCTCACCTCGTCGCAGAGCTCCATCATCGACGAGGACGCCTCGATCGTCCTCGGTGACGGCCACACTGCCACCCTCGTCGCGTGGTACGACAACGAGACCGGTTTCTCTACCCGCATGCTCGACCTCGCCGTCTACATCCACCGCCGCGACGCCCTGCGCGCCGCCGCCACGGCCTAGGCCCCAAAACAAACACCACCCACCAGTTGAATAATCCTAGGCGACCTGTGCATAGAGCGGCCGCGCCAGCCCACCATAGACCATACCCCGTGTAGAGAATGTATTAACTAGTCCCACAACGAGTGCTATGACGTGCAACGCGCACGGGCCCACTCACAGCCGAGATATCGACTCGGTCAAGAGATGCGCGAGATCTCCCCACGCCCTCGCGCCTCCCGGCCGCATCGCACCGGGGCGCCGGGCGCATCCCGGCATCCGGCGTTAGCGCGGCAGCCCGGGTTGCCTCACCGACACAGCAATCCTCGGCATGTTGAAGATAACGCGTGTGCCGAGTTGGGGCAACTCACGGCACCCTCGCGGTACCTGTGCGTCGCGTCACGGGCACCCGTTTCCGTACGCTCGCGCCGTCCTCGGTTCATACCGTACCCAGCAAGCATGCATGTGACCTAACAATATCCACTGTACCCAAGATGCAAATAACCCATTGTGCTGTGTGAACCGTGCTGTACTGCTTGCGCAGCACCTTTTCGTCGACGCGAGCGAGCGTGGCGCGCTGCTAGACCTTTTCGCTCTGGCCAGCGCTCCCCGCCGCCGCCGTAGTATCATCCGACACATCCGTGTCGGTACTACTGCTCCCGTCGCTCTTTTTCCCGTACGTGCCCATACCGCGGAGCACGACGGCAGCGAGGGCAAGCGACGCAAAGCTCGCGCCGGCGGCAAACCAGAATGCGCCATGCAGACCTTTTGTGAGCGCCGTTACCGCGTCGTCACCGGCGACTTCCGCCTTGCGCGTGACTGCCGTCTGCACGACGGCTACGAGCGCCAGGCCAACCGCGCCGCCCAACTGCACGAGTGTCTGGAACACCGCTGCCGTCAGCACTACCTACCAGCACGTACTCACCGCCCGCAACGCTCTGCTCCTCTGGGAACGCGAGCGTCGAAACAAACACCGACCCGACGGCCATGAGGAAGTCTGCGCCGACGACACAAAGCCACATGGCGTTGAATGGGAATCCCCAGTATATCGTGTCCTTTGGCGCGACGGCGAAAAAGACGTTCGCGAGGCCTGTGGCTGCGAGGCCGACGCAGATCAGCAGCTGGCCGGGCACAAAGTGGATCACTTTCGCCACGACGACGTTACACAGCAAGCCGCACGTAAACGTCGGTATGAACCGCAGCATCGCCCCAATCGTGCCCGTCCCCTGTACCTCCTGGTAGAAGAGCGTCGCGTTGTAGAACATGGTCGTGAAGCCCATCCAGCTCACGCCGCCGATGAGGTACGTCGCGGCTAGACGGCCGCTGCCGCGCGTCCACAGCCCCAGGCGCATGAGCGGTGGCCGCGTCGTGCGCGCTTCCACGTAGTGTTCCCAGAAGAAGAACGAGGCGATGAGCGCAACGGACACGATGAGGAGCGCGATGATGTCTGTGGTTAGCATCTGTCTTTGCGCAGGTCTTTAGAGCCTTTGGGCCCCAGAAGCAGCCAACCTACAGCCCGTCTTCCACCCATACTTTGTACTCTCCGCGTGCGAGATGGAGAACATGAGCAGTACGAGGCCAACAGTGACGAGGCTCGCGCCCACCCAGTCTACCCGCCGGTCGGGATCGAGGTGCCGGTCGGGTATGATGACGATCCATCCGACAATGGCGACGATGAAAGCGAAACCGCCAAAAGTCCACAGCGCGGCGCGCCAAGACTGTTTAGCGTAGGCGGTGAGGAGGCCGCCAAAGATAAGACCTAGTCCGCCGCCAATAGGCCCGCCGGCTGAGAACGTCGCGAATGCCGTCGAGCGGGTGCGACCAGAGAACGTCGCCGCAATGATCCCTATACCTGCTGGAATACAGAATGCGCTGCCTACGCCGGCGAACGCGCGCGAGACAACCAGCGAAGCAGTGTTCGGCATAAACCCGCCAGCGAGGTTCCATATCCCGTTCCAGAGCACGCCGCCGACAAAACACCGTTTACGGCCGTACACGTCGGCCAACCTTCCGGCTAGCAGCAGGAAACACCCGTTCGTGAGGGCGAACGCGCTAGAGACCCACTGGAGCTGCGAGGCAGGGACAGAGAGGTCAGCCATGATGCGCGGGAGCGCGATGGAGAGCGACATTGTGCCTGCGCCAGTGAGGGACATGGCCGCGGTGGCGATGATGATGATTCCCAGTGTTTGCGCCGTCGACAGAGGTGGGTGTTCGGGTACGGCAGCGGCGCCGACGCCGTCCCCGGCGTCTGTCGGCGCCAGGCCGCCGCTCTTGCCACCCACGCTCGACACGGCGCTCGCTCGGGACACGACCCGTTCCGCCTCGGCGAGGGCAAGTTCAGGCGTAACGACAATCTCGCCTCCGGCGGCGGCAACGCCGACGTTGAGCGTGTCGTACTCGTGCTCGGCGTGGGCGTGGGCGTGCCCCACGCCGCCGGCATGGGCGTGCCCGCCGTGGGGCCTCGACTCGACATGGTGTAACTCTGTGGGGTCCAAAATTCCCCGCGGCGGGTTGTTTGGGGCGCCGCTGGCGGCGCGGTCGACCTCGCTATGGCCCGCGTCGCGCGCGCTGCCGCGTATCGCGGCCATCGTGTCGCCGTATCGGAGCGCAGGTGGTGGCGAGTATAGTGGGAGCGACGACGAATGAGTGTAACAACAACAGCATGGCTGGATTCCTCGTCGGAGCAGTCTGGTTGTTAACTCGACACCGCGGCTGGTGAAATCGCCGCACCCGCCCAGGTACCCCGCACGCACGCACCCGCCCGACTCGACTATCGGAATCGGCTTGGCCCGAGCGGCGGCGTCTCGCACAACACGGTTCCCCCCTCAAACGTGCTTGCTTACAAACTGTCCTTGGTATCAATACTGTGCATACCACAGGTTAACCGCGGTAATACCGGGTGCACGCGGTCGTCAACGCCGCACATCCCGAAACCTCACCGCCCGGGATCGTCGCTATAGCGCAGGTGGCGTCGCACATCGCGCACATCACTTTGTGGCGGTAGGGTTAGCTGGCTGCTGATCCTACCACATGCATTCCGTGAGACTCGTCAAAGCCCAGCGGCTTGTGGTTTTGAAGACGTTTGCAGCGTGTGCTTTCGTTCGAGCTGACGCCGACCGTTACACAACACACTGGCAATGACGCATTGTGACACGTTCTATTTTCCTAAGGGTACTGTGGTACTGTATGCATCTTCATTGTGGGACCTGCCGGACGACAGGATAAGACGAGGGCGCTTCTGTTGTGCGCGACTTTGCGCACGGCTGCCGCTACTCGCGACAGCTGCACGTGCAACTACTGCACCGCTTGACCCTCACGTTTGCTCACTTCTTAGCTCGCCGCCAGGGCGACTTGCGCTTGCCTGGACCGCCACGCCATGCATGCCGGCCACTATTACATACAACCCAAAATGGACGGTAGCCGAGGGCAAACAAAGATGGGAACGAAACTGTATGGCACACGATCAACGCAAGAGTAGTGGCAATGTTGGAATTTTAATTGTGTTGTATTTTTGTTTCGCCTCGCGCGACTAAGCAAACGAGTGCGCTACGTCCATCTGATTCATAAGTCAGTGACGCCCGGCACGTACCGTCAACACTTACTTCTTCCGCCACGCGTCGCCAGTCGACGTATCTGTCTCCGTCTGGATCGCGCTTCCACACTTCGAGGAGGAGGTTGACGACCGCAAAGACGTTGCGCACCTGCACGCGCTCGGAGAACTGGGTAAAGATCCGCACGACCTCTGCGCGGCCCTTTTCGTCGGCCGTGACTACGCCAGCCAAGAACAGCGGGAAACACATTTGGCTCTCGTTCGGCGTGCCCAGAATCGAGCGCACATTCGTCAACAGCCGAGACGCAAGCTGCTTGTTGTACAGGTCCGACGGCCCACACCGCTGTACCGACTGTCGCAGGTACATTTCCGCCGCGAGCTGGTACGTGTAGAACGACACGATCAGGAGCGACCGGTCCGTCCCGATCGGGAGAGGGTGCACGAACAGGCCTGGTGGCAGGTCTATCGCTCGCAGGCGCGCCAGCAACGCCTCCGACTCGGCTAGTATCGCGCCAGCTGCACGATCCCGCTCAGGTCCCGCCGGCCGCGACTGAATCGCCGTCATCTTGCCTGCCATGTCGGCGATCTCTACAAGAAACTTGGGTTAGTCTGCGCCTAATAAAAATAACCAAGGCCACGGCGCCAAAAAATAAAATAATAATTGGCGACGTCCGCACTCACTTGGAACACTTGGCGGGTCGCACCCATGTAGCTGTCCATTTCGAGCTCGCCGGCGCCGAGAATACGGTGGTAGAGCTCAAAAGGAAATTCTGGCGACTTTGTGGTGGTGAGCGACGCAAGAATGTCGTGGTACGCGCAGTTGTAGGCGAGGGCCTGCCAGGTGAGGGAGGTGTTAAAATCGATTGTCTCGACGACTTTGGCAAGTAGCCGGCGGGTCATGGGTAGGCGGCGCACCCATCCCTTGAGATCGCCCGTGACGATTTCTATTCCGCCCAGAATAAGCAGCGTCCACATGTACTCCTCGCGCTCGTCCGGGGTGAGCTCGCGCTCAATGTCGAGCTGGTCCGCCTGCATTTCCGTCGTGTCGGTCGCGAGCCGCGCCACGTCCTGGTACGGATGGCCAATGTTTGCGCGGTGCGTGGCCGCCCACGCGATCAGCGCACACATCACTAACGGCGACCGCTGCACGACCGGTAGCATGTTGTTGACCTGTGGGTTGTGCCCTGGGCCCAACACCGACAAGACGTGCGAAAACGAATTAACCCAGTACTGCATGTCAGTGATGCATTTTACCCGGGCAGCTCACGTCATAGAGTGTCGGGAGGTGGTCGAGCACGTTGTTTGCCGTAACTGCCATCTTGTTGTGATGTGAGAAGTCAGGGTTACAGGGCGCACCCGTGACGCTTGTGGGGCTGTGGTCGTACATGGTTGGTGGCTGGGAATGGGAAGAGCCGGGCGCGTTTGGGTTGGCACCACTGCTACTACTGCTTGCGTGATTGTGTGCGCCGTGGGCGCCGAGGTCGAGCTCGAGGCCGCCGTCGTTGAACAGGGGCCACACCCAACCCTGCCCGTTCTCGGCCGTGTCGCCGAGGCTAGCGAGAAACGAGTCCAATGCGGTATCGGAAAAGTCGTTTTCGTTGTCACCACTTCCCTCGGCCTCCTCAAGCGGGTAGTTTGTGCTCGTCGCTGACGGGTGCGAGTGCGCAGACTGCCACGTTGTCGGTGCCGCCGGCGTGCTGTCCCAGGGGTTCGAGCTGCTCGTCGCCGCGTTACTGCTGTACAACGCAGTCTCGGGGGATTCAGATTCGCGTGCTGTGTGGGAGTTAGGTGATGGGCGCGGGCGCAAGGGGAAAGTGCCACAATTGGGTTTGGGCGCGTGTGGAGCAGGGGGTTGGTCGACGTACAGAGCTTTTTGGTACGGCCGTTGGGCTGGGGACTGGGGACGAGCTCGCCCTTGGCGTTGCGGTAGAGCTTTGGAAAGACGCAGGGAATACCCAGACGCGTGCTGGAGGGTTAGACGGATATGTTTAAACAACACTGGTGTCGATCGGCCGAGACACTGTGGGGGGTCGACATACCAGGATCCACAGACGGGACGTGCGTTATCGCATGCCTTCTGTGCGCATCGTCAGTAGTGTTTCGACTTTATTAAAGTCAAAGTCAAGGACGGAGTGTGTGTTGGGGACCGACATGCCGGGCGCTTAGAGAAGCAAGCGTCGCCGGCCTATCCCCATCACACAACCATCACCCCATCGCCTCACGCACCTTGCGCCGTCGACATGTGTAACACCCTGCGCGGCTGCGCCTGCGCTTCTGTGCGGGCTGGCCTTGTGATTCTGGGCTGGTGTCTGGACGATCGTGCCCGGTCATCGTGTGCGAGTTGTGGTGATCTTGAGGATGTGTGCAGTGCAGAAGAGATGCAGGTGGCACCAGCGCGCGTGGTTCACCTGCGGCGGTGTGGTTTATGGATGTGGACGGCAAGAGGACTAAGGGTAAAGAGGATTTGGAAAGGGAGGGACGAGATAGCAATTAGGCGTTCGTGGGCCTGCGGATAGGGACATGTAGGCGTGCGTGAGTTCCGTGCCTAAGGCTTAATGAATGGTTGAGCCGCGAGCCTAATGAATGGATCGCCTTTGTTGGCCGAAACCACCGATTGAGACAAAGTCGACGGAAGACCGAAGAGAAACAACTAAGGGAATGACCGAAGTGGAGACACGACCAAGAGCAAAAAACCAACCACCTCGTCTCCCTTTCTTGTGTGTAAACAACGCCTCATACCGCGTCATGTGACTGTTCCCCAACACCGAGCCGACCTTGAGGTACGGCAGATGCATCCTGTCAGCGGGAAAGGCAAAGGCAAAGGCAAAAAAAAAAAAAAAAAAAAAAAAAAGATCTTGGCTGGATCCCTGGTGCACGAGCACATCGTCAGACGCGACCGGGCACGACGCAACCGCTCCAACGCGACGCCGGTAATGCATTCCCATTGTCGTCGCCCGTCGCGATCAGTCGGCTCGCGAGACCCTCCCCAAAAACCATCTTTGGCACCACATTGGCACTGGCGCGCAATGGAAGCACTCCCGACAAGTGTCGGGTGGGACGCTGGCGCTGGCGCTGGCGCTGGCGCTGGCGCTGACGCTGGCGCATAGCGCCCGCAGCCACCACTGTGGGGTATTATGGAATGTCGCTGTGGGATCGTGTGGTTACATACCACCCGTGTGCCTAGGCACAGCCCTTCAGCCTGCCCACTGCAGCTGACGTTTGACCCTCTCCCCGCGCCAACTTCGTTTGCCCGAGTAAGCCTGCAAGCCCATAGCTCTCGCACGCACGCACGCACACACGCGGCGAGGTGAGCGAGCGACGTAATGAAATCGGTAAATACCGCATCCCTTACGAGCCAGAAAGCCCCGAACGCGCCGGCGGCCCCGTAACGACGCACAACACCCGATCCTTGCCGCTGGTGCGCGCGTGCCGCTCCACCTGCTGGCGGGGCGAAGAGCTCAGCTTGCCAGCTCCCACGTCCGGTCGCATGTCCGATCGGCCTCCAGCCGGGACGCCGTGACTTGCTACTAACCGGACTGTCGAGACTCGACTTTGTAAATCACGGTGCGGCTACCCTGGAGATGTACGGCATCACTTGGACAGGTGGGATGGAGCGATCGACCTAGCCGCCACAGAACGGCGATCACCCCGACCCGCGCGAGTATTAACACGGTTGAAGACCGAGCTGGAAGCCGACGAGGCCGACGCCCACGACCAGAGGGAGACATTCGGAAACCCCCGGCAACGCACCGTTCGGACTTGCACTACGCGACGTGTTAATCCGAGAAACTGCCGCCCGGCGCCTGCGCCGTACCCTAGGCCTTTGGTCTCTGGCCGCCTTGTGCGGCACCACGCGGGTGGCGCTTGCCGCCCTCCGTTAGCTCTGTTCTCTCCGTGGTCTCGCCGACTGTCCTGACACGGGCAAAACGCGACAACCGAGGAGTTTCAAGGCACAGAGGATCGTCATTGCTGCGATCGCTGCGAGGCAAGCCAAGCAAGGTCGCAAGCTCGCTTCGAGCTGCCAACGAGTTTTGAGCTGGGTTAACCGGTTACAGTATGCATATGTGCATGTTGTTGCAAACGTTGCGTACGTTGCGTACGTTGCGTCGCGTGCATGGGCGGCATGGAGCTCGCGTGGTAGCTCACGTGACCTCGGTCGACATATGCGCGGGAAAACACCAGAGCCCGCGGGATAGGTGGTAGGCGCGTCACCACGGAGGCTAAATCCGGGGAATCCGCTACGGCCGAGTATCGCAAGTGGCGATTCCTTGCCACCGTGTGGTTATCCGGGGCTTGTGGCAGGGCAGTGGCATCGTTATCGCGCGGGATACGTCGAGATCCGGGCTACCGAGGTCCGAGGAGAACAATGATAGCGGGATTGTCAGCTCGTTACGACGGTGTGTGCGCGCATGCGTGCGCATACGAGTCGGCAAGAGCCCATGCAGTCAGCATTGTCATGGAGTATATCTACCCATCGCGCGCAGCGACAATGTGGCCACACCCACACCCACAAACCACCAACTTGCCGCCACCACGATGACGCCAAAATTCATCTCCAAGGACGAGCTGCGTGCGCGGTTCTGTTCCGAGCTCTCGGCAATGTACCGCGCCGAAGTACCGCTGTATGGTGATCTGATCGAGCTCGTCGACGACGTCAATGACAAGTCTGAGGGACGGCCCGAGGACCGCCTCAAGGTCGAGCGCCACGGCGCCATCCGCCTCGGCAAGCCCGACGAGCTCGTCATGATCTCTCGACTCTTTGCGCAAATGGGCATGGAGCCAGTAGGGTACTACGACCTCGCGCCGTCCGGCGTGCCCGTGCACTCTACCGCGTTCCGCCCCACCACGGCGGAAGCGCTCGCGTACAACCCTTTCCGGGTCTTCACCTCGCTTCTCCTCCCCGAGCTACTTCCGGCCGCCCTCCGCACAGAGGTAGAGAGCGTTCTGGCCAAGCGGGACATTTTCCACCCGCGCGTGCGCGAGATTGTCGCGCGCGCCGAGACCGAGGGCGGCGTGCGTGCCGACGAAGCAGAGGAACTCGTACAGTGCGCGCTCGAGACGTTCAAGTGGCACGACTCGGCCCTCGTCACCCGCGAAGTCTACGACAGGATGCACGCCGCGCACCCCCTCGTAGCGGACATTGCGGCGTTCCGCGGTCCGCACATCAACCACCTCACGCCGCGCGTGCTGGACATTGACGCCGCGCAGGCGGGTATGAGCGCGCGGGGAATCACGCCAAAGACTATCATCGAGGGCCCGCCGCGCCGCGCCTGCGAGATCCTCCTTCGCCAGACCAGCTTCCAGGCCCTCACCGAGCCCATCAAGTTTGCCGACGGCGCCGGTGTTCCTGGTGCCGGTGCAGCTTCGGGGTCCCACCGTGCCCGTTTCGGCGAAATTGAGCAGCGCGGCTGCGCTCTCACCCCCCGCGGACACCGTCTCTACCTCCAGCTCCTCTCCACCGTGCCCCCAAGCATCAACAACGAGGAGCACCAGGCCAACCTCGCAAAGGTCTTTGCCGCGTTCCCAGACACCTACGCCGACATGTTTGACGAGGACCTCGCGTACTTTGAGTACGAGCTGCCCGACACGGCTGTGCTCCCTGCGCAGCCCCAGTCGCTCGCGCAGCTCATCCACGCCGGCGTCGTCACCCTCAAACCCGTCACGTACGAGGACTTCCTCCCTGCCTCGGCGGCAGGTATTTTCCAGTCCAACCTCGACGAGCACAACCGCTCGCGTGGTGGCTCGCCCTCCGCCCCCGGCGCGACTCGCGACAAGTTTGCCGCTCTCCTCCCCATGCCCCTTCGAGACTCGTTCGAGCTCCACCGCGGTATCCAGGAGCGATCCCGGGCCGCCCTCGAGCACAAGCTCGGCTACAAGCTTGACTAGGTCGTTGGGCGTTAGTGTTGTACAACAAACTAGAGAGTAGATTGGGATGGACATTAATGTTGTTCTTGTTGCATGAGAGGCATTGCTGGTTGCGTTGGTGCCGGTGGTGTCGGGAGGACGGGCCGAGGGGTTTGCTTGGGTAAGAGAATCCCTACGATGTCTTGCTGGACACGTGCCAATGGGCCCGTGTAGCGGGATGGCGCCAGGTTTGTGGCAGCACGATAGCCGGGCAGCCTGGCAGGGATGTCTGGTCGCCTGTAGCTTTACTCTGTCCACGAGGCAACAAAGTGCCCTCGCGTACGCCCTTCAATGCCTGTACTCGACAGAGCATTGCCTCGTGTGTGCGAAAACAAGGTTGCTGCATTATTCGCCACGCGGGGAGGTGCCGTTCAGCACGCGCCTTGGGGCTAGCAGGCCACAGGAGCTTGTTTCGTGGACTGGTGACGACAAGGATACTGTACAAATGCCAGACGAGGAGACAACGGCCAACAAAATGCTCTCGAATCCTGTTTGTTTTGTCGTTCTCTTGGGATCGAGGTTAGCAAAAGTCTCAAGGAAGAGCAAAGCGAGTTTTCGCACAATTATGTGCTAAGAAACCAGCACTCGTGTCAGGAAGGGGACAGCAAACCCAACGTTGCGTCCAGTAGTTTCACGCCGCGCCTGAACCAGACTGATAACTGGGTAACATACTCGTCCCACGAATAGATAGGAAGCTCAAACATCAAGACAGTTATCGGGGAGATGTCACTGACTGCATTATTCAGAATACATGTTACACTTTGTGCAAGATCGACGAGGTCGTGCCACACCAGTGACGTTCTCGTCGCAAGTGAACCGCGGTTTGAGTGCCACTACCACCCTTCTGGCGCTAACAACCTCATCCGCATACACCTAACCACATACCCAAACGTGCACTTCGCCTCATAACCTTGCCACACGGCCTTTCTTCTACGCTACGAGCTCGGGGCCACGCACTGGTGTGGTGTGGTTACGACCGCCGTGGCGGCGCACACACCCGCGGCGGGCGTTCCCCCCGCTCCCCCCGCTGCCCTCCACCACCTCGTCGAACGCCACTCACCCTCTCCCCCCGCTCCCCCCGCCGATGCAGCGCTATTCAGGCATACCCCCCGAACACTGCTGCACGAGATATCCACAACGTCCTGTACGGCGAGTCCCGCTGCTCTTCGGGGTTGTAGCGGGCAGACAGTCATGTTCGCGGCGCACGGCGCATTCTGACAATCGCATGCCTAGCAGTGCTATTCACGCGAGCGACGCGAAGGCTACAGTTGCTGACATCTGCCTCAGCACACTCCATCGCAGCTGTTTTCGCCCAACACGATGCAGATCATAGTGTACAACAAGAACAAGCACAACTCTAGTCTGGCCGCTATCGCACCGTGAGCATTGGCCCTCTCCCTGCGCCTCCTCCGGCGCCGGCTCGGCGTTTCCCGGCAGCGTTGGATGCCTGAGACTGGGACTCGGCGCCATTCTCCTTATCCGCGTCGTATGGATTAGACGCGGTGCGCGTCGCGGTGCGCTCGACGATGGACGTGCCGTCGCGGAAACGGGCGCGGAACAGTACGTTGGCGTTGGTGAACAGCCCCTCCTTGAGGGACACGACGATGAACTGGCTGCCCTTGAAGCGGTTCCGGAACAGCTGACCGATATGCTGCGTGTGCTGTAGATCCAGTGCGGCGTCGATTTCGTCGAGGATGTACATGGGCGCCGGCTTGAACTGGAGTAGCGACATGATGAGGGACAGCGCGATCAGACTGCGCTGACCGCCCGACAGTTCTGTCAGGCTCGCCTTCCACACGCTCCCCAGCCGCACCTTGACCTCGAGGCCCTCGGTCAGGTCCTGTCCCTCGGGAGGCTGCAGCTTGGCAAAGTTGCCAGGCAGCAGCTCGGCAAAGATCAGGCCAAAGTCCCCATTGACCTTCTCCCACGTCTTGAGCAGCGCGTCACGCTTGTACCGGTCCAGCTCGACGATGGTCGTCTCAATCTTGGCCTTGTCCTTGAGCACCGTCGACATCATCTTGTGCAGCGCCTGCTCCTTCTTCTCGACGTTGTCGATCATGTTCATGACCTTGGTGTTGATCTTGCGGCCCATGCCCTTGTGCTGCGCCTCGAGCTCGCGGCACTGCTCGCGCGCCTGGCCGAGGTTCACGCCGTTAAAGTCGTACGGCGACCCGGGCTTGCCAAAGAACTGCTGCTCCTCGAGAATCCACGGGAACTGCTTTTCGAGGTTCTCCTTGCCTGACTCGGCAGACGTGCGCTCCTTCTTGGCTAACGCGAGGTCGTGCTCGACCTTCTTCAGCGACAGCTCGGCGTCGACAATCTCCTGCTTCTTGGCCTTGAGGTCGTGCTCGAGGTCGGCGACCTCGTTGTCGAACCGCGCGAGCACAGCGCGCTCTGCCTTGAACTTTGACTCGGCCGCGGCATGTTCGCCCTGTTTGTCCGCAAGCTCGCGGCCGAGCACTTGCAGCTCGGCCTTGCTCTTGGCATGCGCCGCCTGCGCCTCTTTAACCTCGGCCCGCGCACCCACAAGGTCCGACTCGAGCTGCTGGAACTCGAGCTCGGCGGTTTGTACCTCCTTCTGGCGCGACTTGACCTGCGCAGTCTTCTTGGCCAGCTCCTTCTTCTTGGATGCAATGTCCGCCTTGATCTCCTTGAGCTTCGAGTCCTTGTTGTTCTTAAAGTCGTCCATCTCCTTCTCGAGTCGCTTGACGTCAGCCGACGCCGTCTTCTGCTTCTCCTTGGCCGCATCGACCACAGCCTGCAAGTCCACGAGTCTCTTGCGCGCCGCCTCGACCTCGCCGATGATCTGACGTTAGCAATGCCCAAACCTACGACTCACCTTTGTCGCGTTACTGCTGTTGATCTGCTCCTCCAGGAGGCTGACTTCGTGCGCGCGCAGGTCGACCTGGCGACGGTCCTTGCGCCACTGATCAATGACCTTCTTGGCACTGTTCAGTTCACGAGACGCCTCGTCGAGCGCCTTCTTGTGCACGGCAATCTCCTTCTCAATGGCGCGCAACTCCTGCACCTTGACAAGGATGCCAGAGCCAGACGGCGCAGCGCCGCCAGAAAGCGTACCAGAGGGGTCGTAGATGTCGCCTTCGAGCGTGACCGAACGTACGCCGATCGACTTGTTGAAGGTCACGGCCTTGGCCGAGTCCTTGTCCTTGCACACGAATGCGTTGCCAAACACGTAAGCCATGGCGGCGCTGACATCCTCGTCATAGCCGACAAGGTCGAGCGCAAGATTAACCTTGCCTGGAGCTGCCTTCTCGGCGGTCGCAATGGTCTCTGCAGACATACGGAAGGCGTTGATTTTGTTGAGCGGGATAAGCGTAACGCGCTTGCGCAGACGGCCTTTGTCCAGCAGCGCCGCACCCGTCTTCTCGTCGTCGACGACAACATTGTAGAGACGGCCGCCGGCGCAGATCTCGAGAGCGGTGGACGACGCGTAGTTGGCCTTGTCGAGGTCGACGAGCGTGGCCACGAGACCCTTAACCTTGCTACGGTCAAAGTTGGGCTGCGGGTCCGAATATTCAAAGTCGAGCGAGGCGAGGCGTGACTTGATGGCATCGCGTTTCTCGGACAACTGCGCCATCTTCTGGCCGTGCTCGGCCTGGCGCTCAAGCAGGCTGCGCTCCTTGTCCTCGTCCCAGCCGCACGCGTCCACGCGCGCCCGCAGCTGCTCGACCTCGGCACGCTTGGCCGCGAGCTCCTTGACGAGTCCCTCGCCCTCCTTCTCCGCCTTCTTGGCCCGCGGCTCCTTGTCCTTGATTTCGCGTTCGGCGAGGCCCATCTTGACCTTGGCTTGTTCGGCCTCGGTACCAGCAGCCGCGAGTCGCGCCTTGGCCTCGGCGAGCGCGCCCATGTAGCCACCAGCGCCCTCGTCGTCTTTGGATGACGACAGACCAGTCAGCAGGGTCTGGAGCAGCTCCTCTGTGCGGGCCAGCTCCTCTGCGCCGGCGTCGTACGCAGCCTTGAGCTCGGCGAATCCGGAAGCGTCCTTTTCCGTGTCGGCGCGCTTGGCGGCAATAGCCTCTTCCGTTTCTTTGACAGTGGTTTCAGCGCTTTCGACACGCTTTTCATCGTCAACAACGGTGCTCTCCTTGATCTCGAGCTGGGTTTTGACCTTGACAAGCTCGCGCTCGAGCTCGTTGACGGCGTCGGCGAGGGCCTGCATCTTGCCGCCCTTGGCCATTTCCTAATGGTCAGCGCGGCGCGACATCGTTGAACGTACCTTGGCACGACGCGCCTCGATATCCTCGAGCTCCTTCTCCATGTCCTTGCACTCCTTGCCACCGCGCTCAATGTCTTCCTTGGCAGCCTCGAGCTCCTTGTGTTTCTGCTCAACAAGGGCACCGGACTTGTCAACCTTGTCGATGATGAGCTTCCACTCGTACGCCTTGACAAGGCGCGTCAGACGCTCGAGCTCGCTGGTGGCCTTCTGGTACTCGAGGTACGACCGCTTCTCGGCGCGCAGCTTCTCGAGCTTAGGTTCGATTTCCTCGCGCAGGAGCTGGTGTCAGCTAGCTCCTCGGATGAGGTGAGCTCACCGCGGCAATTTCCTCGACCTTCTTGTCCTTTTTGGTCATGGTCTTGACGGCCTTGTCCTTACGCTCCTCAAACATGCGCGTACCAGCTGCTTCCTCTACCATGCCGAGGATCTCTGCTGGCTTCATGTTGAGCACCTTGGTAATCTTGCCCTGCATGATGAGGAAGTTGGGGTTGTTGATGTTGAGCTGCACCGACTGGAACAGGTTCTGGATAGTCTGCAGCGTCGACTTGTGGCCGTTCAAGAGATACTTTGACACGTTGCCCACGGCAATCTGTTCGTCAGATATACGGCCATCCGTTGAGGTCTTACCTGACGCGTCACCGTGATCTGGGGCGTGTTCTCAAAGCCAACGGGGCTCTTTGAGCGGTCCTGGTTGTTGAAGACAATGGTGACAGACGCCTTGGTGACACCAGCCTGGCCTCTGTAATCGTCAGCCACCGGCATATCCAGCGCACGCACCGCTTGTAAATGAGGTCCATGAGGTTGTTCGCGCGGACCTGTCTAGTCAGCTTCCCGGGACACAACATAGCTGCTACGCACAGACTGCATGTTGGTGATGCCGAGCACAAAGCAGATGGCATCGAGGATGTTTGACTTTCCGGAACCGTTCAACCCGGTAATGGCGTTGAACGACTCGTCGAAGCCTGTGGAGGTGAGCATGTGCTGCGCAGACGGCGAGGCGCCGCATTCGACGCACCAGAGATGGTTGTTCGTACCGGGTACGACTTGAAGCCTGGCGTTAGCTGCGTACATGGCTGGCGACTATCTCACCGTCCAAAATGAGTTCCTCGATCCTCATCTTGACCGGTGTGGTGTTGGTTGGATGGCCAAGAGAGAATGTTGACGATGCCGTTGTTGTTCGGCGTTGTTGTGATCGTTTGTTGACACAGAAGCCAGGCGCGTGTTGTGAGTGATATGGGGAGCGTGGGAAGCAGGGGCAAACCACACGTCATTTCCGCCACGTGCACATAATGGTGTTAAGTACCCCCATTTAGCCCTGTGAGCATTCAACGTCTTTAGGGTTATATTTGTATTCCCTGGGTATTAGTGTATTTGCCGTGTCTGCCCTGCAATTTCACTGTTCCAACGGAGGCTTTTCATTTCAAGGAGCGTGGAATTGTGTATTGGTGCAAGGGAAATTGGGGTAATCAGCATAGTCCGCCCGCTTGCAATGATGCGTTGACAGAGAGGCATACGAAGGTAAAGAGCGAGGTGCATGTCCATGGCCCCGAAGTCAGAACTGGGGGGCTGGCGGTCAGCCTGACAGCAACGCTGCCTAGGGTGCGTATGGAGGCAAGTATGGAGGCAAGTATTCATGAGGCAAGAAGATCAAAGATCACCTTGTGAGCAAGTGGGCTCATGCCCTGGTGGGTGGGCGAGTGCGACATTTACGTTATAGCCCATGCTAGCCAGCTGGTGTTTATGGGCCAGAGGGGATCTACAAAAGTCAAACCAACCCCAAGGCAGCAAAGGACACCAGGCAGTTCGGCGAGTTGAACTTTGGGGTCGCCTTGGCAACGCCCGACTCGACAACTCTTTTGACCCGCCGCGGCGACTACGACGCACGAAACAACGTGCGTAGCCAGGCCCCGAGCTTAACCACCTTTAGAGCCGATGACCCGATAAGCCTATAGTATAGCCTACAAGGCAAAGGATTAACACGCACAGCATGGATTGGACGTGCGCGCGTGCACGCTCAATGTGCGGCGTACAAGTGCAGCTGTGCAGGACGCGCGCGGGGGTGTGTGTCTCCGTGCCACATGCCGCCGGATACAACTCTTAACTCGAACCCGCGCGCACACGATAGGCCATTGCTGTGACATGGACGGGGTATCCGATGATATGTTTCCGGTCACAGGTGCAGGTCAAGTCGGGCCCAGAGAGGGCCAAGCCCACCGAGGTCGAGACGCGACTGTTCTGGCGTTGTGCCGTCGGCTGTTTCGAGACAGTTACCCCTTTATACAAGCTAACATGATGGATATTTGCAGCCGCAGTCTGGACATGGGCGATCAGACGCGATCCTGCGATCGCGCACGAGTTCACTGTACATCCTGTCTCGTGTTTTGCATGTTGGGCGTCCCGCAGCAAGGCGTGCCCGGAAATGTCGGTGTGAGGCGTCTGTGATCGTCACGGCCTGGGCACGGGCACTGGATGTAGCACGCAGCGTCAGGCGCCAAGTGTGCGAGTGCGCGTGCGTGTGCGCGCTCTGGGGCCTGGGGGATGTGGCGTCTGTGGCGCGCCGCGGACATAATGTACAGGTACTGGCACCTAGGTACCTACCAGGGGAGGGGGAGAGGCATTTCGAGCATGGAAACATTGTCAAACGTGGCGGTGTGGGACTGAGGTGGGTGCAGTGGGTGGGCTCTTTGAGCAATTGGAGTGGGGCAGCGGGGGGTAGTGGGACTACCTACTACCTGTGACACCTGTACGCGTGCGCGTCGAGAAGGGCGTCAACGGCGTGCGGCGTCGTCGGCGGCTGGAGTAAGCATACAAAGAAAAGGGGCCCAAAAAAGTTTGAGGGGCGCGTTGGGAGCAGTGCACTGTGGGTTTTGGGTGAAGGAAGAACCCTGAGAGAACCTGAGTCGTGTACCAATACCAGTACCGACGCCGCTGCCGCAACACCGCGTTGATTGCGGGTGTGCGTGAGTGAGTGCAAACCTTTGTCCCCAGACAGTACAGTGAGCGATTTGCAGGACACAGTATGTGTATACGCGTCTGAGCCTGCCTGCGGTGGAAGAGGAGTGCAGGCTGTGCCGTGGTGTACGTGATCCGAGTGATGGATGCAGGTGCAAAAGTGTCCGTGCAATGTGCAGGGAAGGCGTAAGGCAACAAGACAGGGAACATTGCAAAGGGTCACGACAAAATGTCCACTGGCAAGGCGGTGTTATTATCAGTACGGTGAGTCCACCGGTCGGTCCATCGGTCTACCGGTCTACTTTGGGATCGAGCGGAGTGTCGTTGCGGATGCCGGCGGCGACGCGCCGACGACGGTATGTACACGCGTTCAGTGCCGATGGAAGATGCCAAGGCGCGCGTGTGCAAGTGGATAGCATTGTAGCTGGTAGACAAGATGTGCACGTTGATAGCGCGTAGATTGAATCAGTGTGCCTTGCTTATCGCGCGTAGTAAGAGTATGTGTCTCTCTCTTTACAGTGAGGGGGGAAGGCTAAACACTCAACCCCTATCACCCCACGTCTCGAAATTGGGCGTTCCTGATCCCTCCCGACCCGGCGACGTTGCAACACTTGCGCCCCTCTGCTCTTGCGCCTTTGCGCCCCCCTTGCGCCCTCGACCTCTCTCTTCCCGTGCCTTTTGGATGAATATCTTCCCACCTCGCCCCTGGTTTCCATTTTGTCCGGCCCTTGGACTTGACCTTTCCCTCTCCTTCGCCTTCCCCCTCCCCTCCTCACCTTCCCTCTCCCTCTTTGCACCGCTGTGCTCCCCGCGCGTGTCGTCGCGACTACCACAGACACGCCCGCACGCCACACACACCTTGCTTCCCTCTTGGCCTTCCTTGCCCTCCCTCTCCTTCCTCCTGGCAACAAAGTTGGGCTCTCTGGTCGTTGACTGAATGCCACTTGGTACAGCCCGGTGGTCGACGTCTCACACTCTCATCACCATTAACATTGTCCTCGTCGACAATCTCATCCTCCTCTACATCTACACATCAACACATCTACACTTCTCCCTCCCTCCCCTCGTCCACTCTCAAACCACACACACACCACACACCCCCACGCCCCCCACACGGATACCCCGACCGGTGCAGCGCTGCACGGCCCCCCTCCCTTGTCGCTTCCCTCTCCGGTTCTTTCGGCATCGACACTTGCAACACCGGGGTGTCTCTTTTTCCTATCCCAGAGGACAAAGCCGCGCCCAGTTTGCACTGCACCCACTGCCACCCCCTCTACATGCGCTAGTCGTCTCCATCTCATCTCGTCTTTACCCATCACCCATCCTCCCACTCTCCTTTTCTCCCTCATCTCCTCGTTCAACTCTCGGCGACTGGCTCTCCGCGCGCTGTACACGACACGACACGACTCCCCCTTTCATCCCCGTTCCTCCTTCCTCCTCCTCCCCCCTCACACACCCACACACACGCGTCTTGCATTGCACTCTTGCTGCTTTGCAAACTTCCTCTCCAACTCGCCAACAACGCAAAAGGGACGTGGTTAGCAATCCACTGGGCCTAACGAGTACCCAACCCACCTTGTCCCGTGTGTCGCTCGCTGCAGAGCTGCACTGCACCTCTTTTCCCCGGTCCCGGCGTGACGCGACTGTAAAGCGATCTTGAACACTACGCGTTGTCGCTAAACTAGGCTTCGTCCCACAACGCGGCCCTCTGTTCGCTTCGCAGCCATGCGCGGAGGGTCCAGTTCATGGTCTCCCGGACCATTGAGGCGGGCAGCCCATTTCCTGGCGCTCGCAGTATGGGCTCTTGGCGTGTCGGCCCATATCTACAACGAGACTCTTGACCCTTGGAACATTAACAAGAACCAAGGTGAGTTGACAGACAGGGGCGGGCGCGCTGACGTTCACAGAGGTCACAAATCCCAAAGACGCTCTCCTCTACACGACGCCATTGCGAGAACAACCATACTTTCCGTCGCCAAAAAACTGGCGCAAGTTCCCAACTTACACCCTGCTGCTCGACAAGTGGATCGACGGCGACCCGTCCAACAATGACTTTTTCAAGCTCGTCCACGAGTATGACTGGCGTGAGACTCAGATCCGAGCCGGCGGCGATGTCTCTGGTCTGCGGGATCCCCGTGGTCTCGACTACCTCCAAGGCATGGGCTACGAGGCCATCTACATTGCCGGCACAAACTACCTCAACATGCCATGGCAGGCCGATGGTTACTCGGCTATCGACTTTACGCTGCTGGAACCACACTTTGGCAACTTGACCGAGTGGAAGCTCGTCATTGACGAGCTTCACGCTCGTGGCATCTATGTCATCTATGATTTGACAGTCGGCACCATGGGCGACATGGTGGGCTTCAAGGGCAACCTCAACTCGTCTACCGACTTTAGTGAGAACGAGTACGAGGCCGTGTGGAAGCGGCCCCCCTACGGTCCTTGGGGCATCAACTACTACCCTGATTTCAACTTTACCAACGACTACAACGAGTCGTGTGTCTACCCGACGTTTTACGACGACAAGGGAAGCATCATAGACCCGGGACTTACTGGTTGCTACGCCTCGTCGTTCGACCAGTACGGTGACGTTGAAGCGTTCGGTGTCTGGCCCGACTGGAAGCGTCAGCTCGCAAAGTTTGCCTCGGTCCAGGACCGTCTGCGTGAATGGCGACCCGATGTCCTCGACCGTCTCAAGCACTTTTCGTGCTTGGCGATCCAGGCGCTCGACATTGATGGTATCCGTATCGACAAGGCTACACAGGTCACTGTGGACGCCCTTGCTGAATGGGCCAACCACACACGTTGGTGCGCCGCGCAGCTTGGCAAGGACAACTTTTTCATCCCCGGTGAAATCACGGGTGGTGACACGTTCGGTTCCATCTACATCGGCCGTGGTCGCACCCCGGGCATGCGCACCACGTACCTCGAGGCGCTCAACCTCACCAACGCCAACACGTCAAAGTTTCTGCGTGATGAGCACCTCGCGCCGCTAGATTCGTCCGCGTTCCACTACTCGGTCTACCGTTCGCTGACCCGTTACCTTGGTCTTGACGGAAACCTCAAGGTCGAGCCCGACATTCCCGTCAACTTTGTCGACGCCTGGAACACGATGCTGGTCAACAATGACTTCCTCAACCCCTCCACCGGCGAGTTTGACCCTCGTCACCAGTACGGCACCACCAACCAGGACGTGTTCCGTTGGCCCATGATCTCAAACGGCACCCAGCGCCAGCTTGCGGGCATGTATGTGACCCACATTCTGCTCCCAGGCATTCCCATGTCGTGGTACGGCGAGGAGCAGGAGCTGTACATTCTCGACAGTTCCGCGTCCAACTACCTGTACGGCCGTCAGTCGATGGTCGCCACGCCGGCATGGAAGCGTCACGGCTGCTACAGGCTCGGTGCCGAGCAGTACTTTGAGCTGCCCTACGACAAGGTGACGACCGGCTGTCTTGACGACGGCGTGGCGCTCGATCACTTTGACCCCACTGCGCCTCTGCGCCGAGTCTCGCGCAACATGAACTGGCTCCGCAGCAGGTACCCTGCCGTGCAGGACGGCTTTATGCTGTCCCATCGCGCCAACTTTACCCGCTGGGAGCACAAGCCCTTCTCGGACATGCCCACAGAGATTGGTGTTTGGTCGTCAGAGCGTACTCCTTCCGACAAGCAGCGTGGTGAGGGCAATGGCAGTGCGTGGAACGAAGACGGCCAGATTACCCAGGTGGTCTGGCTTGTGTACACCAACGAGAACGCGTCGACCTCGCTCCAGTTTGACTGCAGCGACGCTCAAAAGACCTTCAACACGTCGTTCACCGGAGGCACCACCATTAGGAACCTCATTTGGCCTTACGACACGATCGACCTCACAAACTCTGCCGAGCCGTTCTACCGCGACGACAACCCGCCGTACCGCGGCTGTGTCGAGCGCATGGACTTCCAGCCCTACGACTTTAGGGCGTACGTCCCCGAGAGCCGCTGGGAGGCCCCTCCGCCGTCGCTCAGTGGCGCGACTCCGAGCCACGACGAGCGTGTTGAGGCCAACGGTGACACCATCGACATCCAGCTCGAGTGGGACCAGCCCATGGACTGCGAAAGTGTCATCGCAGCCATCAACCTCACCTATGTCGGCGAGCCGGGCAAGAGCCCCAAGCTTAACCTTGCCGATTCTGGGTGCTTGACCATTCCGGCCAACGAGATCAAGTACTCTTCGTACGTTGCCGTCACGCCGTCTCAATGGCGTATCCAGGGTCAGATTACTGGCGCCGGTGAGGGCATTTACCGCATCTCCATTGGCAACGCCACAGCCCAGGGCATGTCCAATGGTAACACGACCGCCAGTGCCGGATCCACCGGCCACACCGACCACGTCCACTTCCGTTACGGCAGCAAGGACAACACGTTTGTGTTTACTGACAGCGACTATGACAACAGCATTTTCGAGGCTAAGGGCGGCGAGTACACGCTCAAGCACAAGGCTTGGGGAGCGGACCGTTTCCGCTACTCTGCCGACTTTGGTCAGAAATGGAGCGACTGGACCGACATGGAGGAGACCACTACGCTCAACAAGACCATGTGGAAGGACAAGGACGAGCTCTGGTGGGACGGTGACCACCTGATGGTTCAGTACTGGACTCAGCTCGCCGGCACTGCCGCCCACGTTGTGCACGCCGACGCCAACTACAAGGGCCACCAGCGCCGATACCCCCAGATGCTGCTCCGTGGTAACTTCAACAACTGGGGCTACGACCTCGGCATGTCGGCTCACCTCGACCACAAGGGCGACGCGCTCTGGAAGATGCCGGTCATGAGCTCGTGGCCCGCCGAGTTCCAGCTCAACGTCTGGTCGTTTGACGACTACTTCTATGGCGACGCTGACGGCGACGGTGTCATTGACCGCCTGCCTGTCAGCTCACTGACGCCCAACTTCCTCAACGTGTCTCTCCCGCCACGCCCGTACCTTGCCTGGAACATCTGGGTCAACGACAAGACCGGCAAGTGGGGCGTTGAGCCGATCGGTCACGAGTCCTCGTCCATCATTGGGTTTACCCTCCTCCTGACGCTGCCCATCATCACTGCGCTGGCTGCCGCGGCCATCTTCCGCTACTCGTTCTACGCCATCAAGATCAACAAGTGGGGTCAGAAGCCGACCAAGGAGACGAGCTACTTCCCCATTGTTGGCGGCGCCCACGGCGAGAAGAAGGACGGCCACCACGGCAGCCTCGTCGAGAAGGTTACGCACCACGAAAAGACCAAGACGCCCGAGTATATTATTGGCTGGCCCGAGGACCCCAACAAGCGTCGAAAGGTCCTGATTGCGACGCTCGAGTACGAGATCATCGACTGGAAGCTCAAGGTCAAGATTGGTGGTCTCGGTGTCATGTCGTCCCTCATGGGCAAGGCCATGAACGACGTCGACCTTATCTGGGTCATCCCCAAGGTTCAGGACATTGACTACCCCCAGGGTGACTTTGCCGAGCCCATCGAGGTCATCATCTTTGGCGAGCCATACCTGATCGAGGTCGAGACCCACCGCGTCGACAACATCACGTACGTTATCCTCGACTCGCCCGTGTTCCGCGCCCAGACAAAGTCGGACCCCTACCCCCAGCGTATGGACGACCTGAGCTCGGCCATCTTCTACTCGACTTGGAACCAGGCCATCGCCGAGACGGTGCGCCGCTACCCGGACATTGACATTTACCACATCAACGACTACCACGGAGCGCTTGCGCCGCTGTACCTACTTCCTCAGATCATGCCCGTGTGTCTCTCGCTCCACAACGCCGAGTTCCAGGGTCTCTGGCCGCTCCGCACCAAGGACGAGATGAAGGAAGTGTGCGCCGCGTTCAACATCTCCAAGGACGTGTGCTCCAAGTATGTCCAGTTTGGTAACACGTTCAACCTGCTGCACGCCGCCGCGTCGTTCATTTCTCAACACCAAAAGTCGGTCGGTGTCGCCGGTGTGTCGGACAAGTACGGCAAGCGTTCCTGGGCCCGTTACCCGGCTCTGTGGACTCTGCGTAACATTGACTCGCTGCCCAACCCCGACCCGACAGACATTGCCGCGCTCGACGAGCAGCCGCTTGCCCTCGACAAGATCCAGGTCGACCAGGAGGCCGAGGCGAAGCGTCCCGAGCTCAAGCGCCAGGCGCAGGAGTGGGCCAACCTGAAGCAGGACCCCCAGGCGGACCTGTTCGTGTTCGTCGGTCGTTGGTCCAAGCAGAAGGGTGTCGACATTATCGCCGATGTCATGCCTAGTCTTTTGGAGAAGAAGCCTCAGATCCAGCTCATCTGTGTCGGTCCCGTCATTGACCTGTACGGCCGTTTCGCTGCTGAAAAGCTCGCTCGTCTCATGGAAATGTACCCGGACCGCGTCTTCTCCAAGCCAGAATTCACCGCGCTGCCGCCCTTCCTGTTCTCGGGTGCCGACTTTGCCCTGATCCCGTCGCGCGACGAGCCGTTCGGTCTTGTCGCCGTCGAGTTCGGCCGTAAGGGTGCGCTTGGTGTCGGTTCGCGTCTCGGTGGCCTTGGTCTCATGCCCGGTTGGTGGTTCCCTGTCGAGTCTAGCGCAGCCGAGCACATGCTGTCGCAGCTCACCAAGACGATCAAGCTTGCTCTCAAGTCGACGCAGGAGGAGCGCGCCATTCTCCGTGCGCGCTCGGCCGTCCAGCGTTTCCCTGTTGTCGAGTGGCGCCAGCGCCTCGAGGACTTCCAGCGCCGCAGTATCAACATGTCGCGTTCGCTCGCGGGTGAGCACGCCTGGGGTGTGGAGAAGGCCGAGCACCTCCCCCGTCCCACGAGCACGATCAACATTCGCAACAGCGCCAGCGAAACGTCCCTTTCACAGTGGAACCGTCCTGGATCGCCGGACTCTCAGATGTCTGGCCAGGGTTCGGCCCTTTCTGTCCCCGGCTCCCCCGACCCCCGCAGGATATCCGCTCTCTCTGGCAACGGTGGTGGCGACTTGCCTCCTGGCGCTGCTCCCGCTGCCGGCCGCAACAGCCTCGGGGTCGACTACCACCGCCGCTTTGACCGCAACAGCCACCAGTCTGGTGACTCGTTCTTTGACGAGGAGCCCAACAGCGGCGCGCACCCTCGTCCCAAGTTCTTCACCGGCGGCGACGACGACACGGAGAGCCACATTTCGTCTGAGCGCGACCCGACCATCGCCGGGTCGATGGCCGACGGTGGCAGTGGACAGGTCTACGACAACTTCCTTGCTGCCGCCAACAAGCAGTTTGCCAAGACGACGGGCAACAAGAACGCGCCGGATCCGTTCATGGAGCGCCGCCAGAGCACGATGAGCGTGGACTCGAACGGCAACTTTGCGCCGCCGCGTCCGTTCTCTGTGCACTCGCGCGTGTCGTCGTTTGACTCGATTGGCTCCCTCGCCGACGAGAAGCACTCCTCGTCGCTTAACAAGGCCATGGACACGTTCACTGACGCCGACGGCGAGGTGGCTCAGAACTTTGTCCAGCGCCTGCGTAACCTGTCCTCGTCCAACTCCAAGGGCGACCTGTGTATTGAAAAGTTCCTCATGAAGAGCGAGAAGCAGTTCTTCAGCGACATGAAGAAGGAAAAGCTTTCGGCCATGAGCGTCCGTTCCCGTGACTCGATCATGGCTCCGCACAAGGGGTCTAGCACTCTTGACGGTTTCCGCCCTGACTGTGAGTCCAACCTTGCCTGAGCCAGTGCTAACCCCAGCGCCGTACCAGTACTCGATGTCTGGCCACAGCCACCCGACCGAGGAGTTCCAGGAGTCGATGATGTTTGGCAACGGCGACGACGACGAGAAGCCCATGACCCGTGTTCAGGTGTTTATGGACCGCCAGATTGCCGGCTGGCCCCTATACGCCATTGTCATCTCGCTCGGCCAGCTGCTTAGTGCGACGTCGTTCCAGCTGTCGCTCCTCGGTGGCGACAACACGCAGACGGCCGTCGACATGTACATCATCTGCGCCATCTTTGTCGTGGCCACTCTTCTCTGGTACACGCTCTTCCGCATGCGCCCCTCGGTCTGGGTCCTGTGCATCCCCTGGGCTATCTTTGGCATTGCGTTCTTCCTCGTCGGTCTCCCATCGCTGTACGGCCCCTTCACCCCGCCGCGCAAGTGGATCACTCGTGTCGCGACGTGGTGCTACGCCACGGCGTCTGGTGCTGGTTTCCTCTTCTTTGGTCTCAACTTTGGTGAGGAGGCTGGCGCCGCCACCGAGGTGTGGATCATGCGTGCGTGTATCGTGCAGGGCCTTCAGCAGATCTGGGTGTCCGCGCTGTGGTACTGGGGCTTTACGCTCAACGGAAGCGACCCAGGCAGCTATGTCGTGCCGCGTGCCATCATCTACGTCGTCTGGCCCCTGGCCGTGCTCAGTTGGCTCTTCTCGTACCTCATGTTCGCCGGCCTGCCCGAGTACTACCACCAGATCCCGCCGTACGTGCCCAACTTTTTCAAGACGCTCGTGCGCCGCAAGCTCGTCATCTGGTTCATGATCTCCGAAGTTCTGCGCAACTACTGGCTCTCGACCGTGTACGGCCGCAACTGGCAGTTCCTGTGGCGCGACGCAAACGTGCCGACGTGGTCGGTGGTCGTTATGATTGTCATCTTCTTCATCGGTATCTGGGGTCTCATCATGGGCCTCTTGATCAGTGAGTAAAGCGATCATGGAAACTTGCTAACGTCGTAGAATACGCAAAGGTTCATTCGTGGTTACTGCCCGTGTTTGCCGTCGGTCTCGGCGCGCCGCGCTGGTGCCAGATGTTCTGGGGCATCTCGGGTCTGGGCCTGTACGTGTCGTGGGCCGGCAAAGCTGGCCCTTACGTCGGCACATGTCTGTGGCTGTGGCTGGGCGTGCTCGACGCGGTACAGGGTGTGGGTCTGGGCATGATCCTGCTGCAGACGCTGTCGCGTCTGCACGTGTGCGCCACGCTTGCGTCCGCGCAGTTTATCGGCTCGATCGTGGTCATGATCGCGCGCGCGACCGCGCCAGACAAGGAAGGGCCGGGCAACGTGTTCCCCAACGCGGCGTTCTGGAACCCGTCCTCGGGCGAGAACAACCCCGTCGCGCACTGGGAGTTCTGGCTCTGTCTCGCGTTCCAGCTCGTCATCCCCGTAGGCTACTTCATCTTCTTCCGCAAGGAACAGCTGAGCAAGCCCTAGACAACCCCCAAACCTACAAACCTAGTATCAGGACAGTGTACTCCTTCCCAGTATTATATAGAGCGAGCGAGACGTCGCGAGAGAGAGACCATCGTGGGGGGGGGGGGGGGGGGGGGGGGGGGGGGGGGGGGGGGGGGGGGGGGGGGGGGGGGCCGCGCCCGGCGCGG
>JAMALP010000004.1:0-117258 GCA_023627985.1 Cutaneotrichosporon sp. PT3311B | reverse complement strand
ACCTATTATCAGGACATTGTACTCCTTCCCAGTTTTATATTTTGCGTGCGTTACGTGGCGTGTTATAGACCATATTACCCCCCCCCCCCCCCCCCGCCCATTCTCACACCACATCCATACCCACCACCCACCCACAACAACACCATCACGGACTCTGGCGTACTCTGTTTTAGGCAGGTACCACCCCATGCAACTTGTGCTATCGCCTGGTGTGCGGTGTCGTCGAGGGGACTGTGGTGTGTGGCTAGCCGCGTGGTCGGGACGACGACTCGTGTGGCGTGCGGGGCCACACTGCCACAGTGACACCGGGGCAGCCCGGAGGGGACAACAGAACCATCGCGTCGGGTCGTGCCTCATCAACACCAACCACTCACTCACTCATACTCTACCACAACACACGGCATAATGTACGTGCGGACATAGCATGGCGACGACGAAAGCGATGACACCGGTACCAGCTGCCGCGGCCGCCGCCCCAGCGGCAGCACCGTTGCCGGCGCCGACTCCCGCGCCAGCACCAACCGACATGCTCGCGGGGCAGGCTCTCCGACCCACAACGCCCGTCCCCGGCCTCTGGCTCCTCGACTGCCCAGAAACGGTGTATGTGAGGGTATACGGGGCGCCGCCGCTCGTCGAGCCCGACGCCGCCGCCGCGGGTCCCGTGATAACGGGGGAAGGGGCGGACGGTGATGCCGCTGACACCTCGGCGTCTGCTGCGCCATCCCCCGCGCCCGCGCCGGCCACCGCCAGCGCACAGCCTTCTCCGCACGCCACGCCCACGCCCACGCCCGCCGTCCCTACCTCTCCCGCCACCGCCCGCTCGCCCGCCGCAAGCCTGCACGTGCCCTCGTCCCCCGCCGTAGCACGGTCACCTGCGACGCTGCAGCTCCCGCGTTCTCGCGCGGGCACGCCCGCGGCGGCGGCGGCGGCGGCGGCGGGAAGTGGTACGCCCGCTGCGAATGGCGACGGGGGGAGATCTCGACAACCCTCGCCTGCGCGGAGTGCTGCTGGCACGGCTGCCGGCGCTGGCGGCGCTGGCGGCGTCGCCGCGCGCCCCCCATCCCCCTCGTCTACGCTCGCGCGTCTCCGCTCAGATCCCCTTGAACGCGCGTGGCTCGCACTCAACGCAGACGGGGACGTACCATCCGCTGTTCTCGCTGCGCCGTGCGCGGTCGTGCGTCCCGGCGACAGGCGCGAGCTGTGGGTGTTCTCGCCGCACGACGCCGCGCCGCCTGCTCTGGATACACTAGGTCTCACAGGTACGTCTTCCCCCAGCCCCACCCCCGCTGATGCAGAACTCGACGCGCCGCCGCCCATACGTATCGCCGACACGGTGTCGTGCCCGCGGCACGGGCACGCGCTGTCGTGCCTCACTGTCGACGAGCCGGACGCCGACGACGACGGCGACGACGCCCGTGCGTGTGTCCCAACGTTTACACCGCCAGACGCTTGGCCACTCCTGGAAGCTGCTGTAGGAGAGAAACTCGCCTGGCGACTGGGAACACGTATCGCCCTACTCCCGTGCCCTGCTACGCTGGGCGACCCGCCTTTCGCCGTGAGCGTGCGTCCCGCGCCGTCGGGTCTTGTGCTTCGCGCCCACGCACGGCCGGTTCCCTACTGCGCGCCGGCGCCGCGCGACGCCGCAGTGGCAGTTAACGGCGTCGCGGGCGGCCCACCCGTGCCCGCGTCGGGGATAGAGAGCGGCACGGACCCGGTGGTCCTGCGCCCCCTCGCGCTCCCTGCGCTGCTGGTAGCTCCGCACAACCCTACGGCAGCGCAAGACGCGCGCCTCGGCGCAGCGTTTGACGCCGCGCTGGGTGCGACATGGAAAATTGGTCGCACAGAAGCACGCGTCGCTGCGCGCGCGGCGGGCGCACCAGCAGCAGACTGGAGTATATACTGGGTACCACTGCGGTGCAGCGCCGACGTCACGGGCGCTCTACCCGGCGCGCTCGCCGCGCGGTGGCGCGGCGCTGACGGCGTGCTGACCGTCTGGCCAACACACCTCGTACGCCCGCTCGCGCGGGACGCGGCGCCGGCAAAACCCCGCGCTACCCCGCCGCCGGATGTCACTGCGGCCGCCGCGACGTCGGGTCTCGGCGCGCCGCCAGACCTCCTCGCTGCCGCCGCCGGGGTATTCGATTTCTTCGCGACGTACACCGCGCCATCAGAGGACGAGGAGGACGATGCCGAGCCGGACGGCGAGGACGCTCCAGAGCCCGAGCCAGAACCCGACCACGAGCACGAGCATGAGCACGACCACGAAGGCGACGGCGAGCCCGCCGACGCCGATGCAGCGTCAGAGCTAGACGATCTTTTCTCGTCACATACCTCGCCTGCGCCGAGCGCGTCGCGCGCATCCCGCGCACCCACTGTCGCGACGGACGGAGGCGACCTCTTTCCCTCCAGCACGTTTGCGTCCCCGCGCGCAATGGACATGGACGAGGATCTCTTCGGCGACGACGACGGCGATGAGGCAGAGGTGGAGGAGAAGCCTGGCGCTGGCGCGGACGCTAGCGCCGACGCCGACGCTGCCGCCGACGCCCGCGACACGCTCATGCTCCCGCCGCCTGTGCCGGCACAAACCCAGCTGAGCAGCCGCGCCACGAGCCCAAGAAATTTACCCGTGACAGAAGACGATTTCAACTTTTTCGACTCGCCAGCGGCAGACATGTCCCCGACCAAGACGTTCTCCGTCGACGTCGGCGCGGACGACGCCGTCGCTGAGCCCGTGTTCGAGGGACCGCACCCGCCCATCGACGACCACACCGGCAAGGAGCTGCCCACGCCTGCGCTCCCGCCCGAGTCACTCCCGGACATCACAATGGACCTCCCGTCCGTGCCCGAGGAGGAGGAGGAGGCTGTTGTGGTGGTAGAAGCGACGCCGCCATCACCAGAAGTCTCCGCGCCGGTAAAGCGACGTTACATCGACCTCGTACCCGACGCGTTTGCGCCCGTGGACCTGGGTAAACGCAAGCGCGCGCGGTTCGCGTACGGCCTACCGTCGCCTGTGGCGCCCGTGTCGACGTTACGGATGGAGCTGGTTGAGAGGCTTCGGCGGGCGACGGCGGGTCCGGCCGACGACAAGTACGACTATGCGTCTGCGTGGGGTGTTGAGTCTGATGAGAGTGACTCGGACGACGAGAGCGCTGCGACGACGGGCGCGCCCCCAACGCCAGAGAGCACCGAGTCGTACGACGACGGCACGCCTGCTCCGCGCTCGCCCCCTGTGCCCCCAGCTCCAGCCGACGACGAGGTAGAGTACGACGGCGCGCTGTGTGTCGGCGGCGAGTGGACGTCACTGCAGTACGACGCTGTGGCTGCTGGCGCGCTCGCCCGGGCCTGGGGTAGCGCATGGGCCAACTGCCGCGCGGCGCCGACCGACCTTCCTACGCCGCCGCGGTCGCCTGCCACCGGCGGAGAGGACACGCTCGCGGCCCTGGACGTCGACGCCCTCGCCAACGCCGTGGTACGTAACCGGTTCTTCCGCGAACTGTTTGAGCGCGCACGCACACCCGACCCTGTGCGCGCGCCCTTTGGGATTGTCAAGAGCGGCGTCGCGCTGTCAGACATCACGGCGGCGATAGCTGAAGAGGCGACGTACGCCCTGCCCCAGGCCGACGTGAATGTGGGGTACGGCGCGAGCGTGTTGCGCCTGAGCGTGGCCGCGCTGCGGTACTGGCGTGAACTGGGCCTTGCGCCGGCAGGCGGTCCCAAGGACGTGAACGCTTTTGTGGTGTGCGAGCCCGGCGACGGCGCGACGCGGCGCGCACGCGCGTTCCTAGACGACATGCGCGAGGTGTACGCTGCCCACCGCCTAGGCTCCATGTCGCCCGGGTCGCACGAGAGTGCGTCCGACGGCGTGGTGGCCGCTGCGCCTGCCGACGTGGGCGGGGTAATTACGCGACTGCGCGCGGCGGCCACAACGCCGACACTCATCTTCGTGCTCATGTCAAGTGGCTCCGTGTCCCCTGCGGTGCTCGCGCCTCTCCTCGCGACACCATCGCACACGTCGTGGATTTACGCTATGCCCGTCGGCGCCGCCCGCGCGCCGTCCAACCTCGCCGCGGCAGCAATGGAGGCTTACGACCTCGTACCGCGCCGTATCCACCGAGTGACCATGTTCGGTAAGCCCCTGGATTTGCCGGGAGCGTACATGGCGTATCACGCGTTCACGCTCGCGCCGCGCGATCCGGCGCCGAGGCCTGAACTGAGCATGACGTGGCCGCAGCGGTCTTACGACGTACTTCACCGCTGGCGACCTGTCCACGCTGCGTACACTTATCTCCCTCGCGCAGGCGTGCTGGTCGTCGCGACGGTCGATTCGGCAGGCGACGCATGCGACGTGCGCGCTATACGCCTGGAATCTGGCGCCGCGACTCCGCGCGACCGCGTAGCACGCGCATGGGACGCAATCACGTCGTTCGCAAAAGTCGCAGCGACAGAGTGGCGCGTGAGCGTCACCTCCCTCGGCCTCATGTCCCCGGACGAGCTGGACGGTGGGTCTCCCTTTGAACGTAACTAACACCAGCGTGGAAGAGTATTGCCGCCGCACACCGCGACCCGCTCACGCTGCTCATGAGCGAGCCGCCCGCGCCGGGACAGTCACGTACGCGCGCGCCCGTAGCGAATATCCCGCCGTCGACTTTTGCCGACCCCGCAGCGAGTATTGTTGACGAGAGCCTCGCGGCGTCGAGTGCGCAGTTTACGCACCGGCTCGCAGTGGAGCTGCCGACTGAGCCCGCGTCAACGTCGGCCGCGGCGCCAGCCGCGGACGGCGCGACGCCAAAGGCGGACGCAGGCGTTCCCCCTCCCCAAGCGTCCTCGGGCTTGGCTTCCGCCTCGCCCTCGACTTCGCCCCGCACAGTCTTTCCGCCCGCGTCGTTCGCGCTCGGCGTCGCGACGCCGAGCGGCGCCGACGCCCAGACTACAGTCTACCACGCGATGCTGCACCGCGCGCCGCCCGCGCGCACAGATACCGCCGCGCAGCTCCTCGCACCCGAGTTCCACCGCCTCACGTGCCTCGCCCGCAGGCGATACGGTCTCGGAACACTACCGCTGCACCTCGACGCCGTGCGCGTCGCTGCCCAGGCACTCGAGCGCGTCGCGACCGACACATAGATCTAGCCCTGTCGATTGTCTTGTACCTTATGCATGTATCCGTCTATTCCTGGTTCCGTTGCGGGATGGTGCGAGGCGCCGCCGCCTTGCGCCTCGCGCCCCTTCGGCGCCCGCGCTCGGCGCGCTAGATCTGCCCGACCGCGCACCCGTCGCCGCGCAGATCCGAACCACCCGCCCAAACAATACGCCCGCTCGGATCGCGGACCTGCCTAATCGCCTGTCCGCGCCCGGCAATCTTGCGTGAGAAGCCCTCAGCCACTTCGCACTGGTGGCCCATGCCTAGTGTCAGCGGTGCGCGCAAAGTGCCTTTGGGGTCGCTGCGCGACCCCGCTCGACCCACTCCTTAACTCGTCCACTACCTCTGGTGGAATCCCCTCCTCGAACCAGATTTCCGAGTCGACGCTGCCGGCGGTATTCGCCTTGGATGCGTCGGGAAGGCCCGCGGAGATACAGAATCTCGGCGCGTCAAGCGCGGCCTGCGGCGTCTGCCCACGAAGCGAATTGAGAAGGACCTGCACGTGGCCCTGCGGCTGCATGAACCCGCCCATGACGCCGTAACTCATCACCAGCTCGTCGCCGCGCGTCACCAGCGCTGGGATGATGGTGTGGTACGGCCTCTTGCCCCCCGCTACGTTGTTCGGGTGGCCCTCACGCAGGGTGAATCCGCTTCCTCTGTTCTGCAGCGTGAACCCGCAGCCCGTGGGGATTGCGCCGGTGCCGAAGCCTGGAGTCAGACGGTTTCCACAAGGAGACGAGGGGCTTCACCCGCATAGTTCGAGCCAATAAAGGAGCACGAGTTGCCCCACTGGTCCGCCGTGCACAGGTAAATCGTGTCGCTCGAATTGACCGGCTGCCCGTGCTCTACCGACGTCGCATGCTTCAGGTCGATAAGCTTGGCGCGTTCGCAGAGGTATGCCTGGGGTCAGCCGAGCGGGAGGCTCGGGCTCACCTTGCTGAGCAGCTCCTTCACCGGAACGTGCTCAAACTCTGGGTCGGTAACGTAGTACTGGGCTGGCGTCAGTTCAAGCCATACCAAAACTCACTGTCTGCGAAGGCGAGACGGAGCGCCTCGATCAGCACGTGCAGGTACTGCGCCGAGTTGTGGTCTAGCGCGAGGACATCGACGCCATGTACGTCCTCGACTGCCTCGATGATGCCCAGGGCGACAAGCGCAGTCAGGCCCTGTCCGTTGGGCGGACACTGCCATCAGCTACCGGCGCGGTGCCGAGCCCACCTCCCACAAGCTCAGGCCTGGATCAGACGCGTCATGCTTGAAGTCGTACTTGATCGGCTCGACGACTTCCGCGTCGGTTCCCGCCAGGTCCTCGAGCGTCATCACGCCGCCCTTGGACTGGATGAGCTCGACAATGGCTGCGTGAGTAGGTACCTTGTAGACACTTCACCTACCCTCGGCAATGCGGCCCTTGTAGAACCCGTCCTTGCCGCCCTGTGCGATGGCCTCAAATGTCCGCGCGAGCTCGGGGTGCCACATGATGTTGGACGCGACGGGCGGGTTACCGTCGGGCATCATCATCCTGGCATCAGCGCGCCATGTGCGGCCCAAACGTACTCGCGCCATGCCGGCGACGCATTCTTCACGAGCTTCTCCTGTTTCTTCCACGACTCGCAGTTGAGCTCGTGCTCCGGCACACCCTCCTTGGCCATGCGGATGGCCGGCGCGAGAATGTCCGCCATGGTCAGCTTGCCCGAGCCAAACGTCTCGACCGTCTTGCACCATCCCGCCGCCGCGCCGGGGCACGTCACAGAGTTGAGGTTGGTAAGGGGGATCTGCGCGGCGTGAAGCGTGTCGCCGGCGAGCGGGGAAAGGCGTCAGTACCCGCTGTGCGCGCACGTGCCAGGACCCACCGTGTCGCCAGTGACGCCCTGCTTGCGAAGATGCTCAAGCGTGAGGGCCTTTGGCGCGCATCCGGACCCGTTGACTGCGCCGACCTTCTTGGTCTTGGCATCGTAGAAGAGACAGAACATGTCTAGCGTGAGCTTGGTCCCACCCTGTCTAACCAACCGCCGCCAATACCTGCCGTCAGCTCACGCTCTGCGCCAAAGCTCACCCGTCGCCGTCGGCTCGCAAACGTTCATGGCCGCGGCGGTCGCGACGGCCGCATCGGCAGCGTTACCCCCGCGCCCCAGAATCTCCAGCCCGGCCTGCGCGGCCAGCGGCTGCGAGGTCGCGACCATGCCCTTGGCGCTGTACACCGTGCTCCGCCGCGAGGGGAAGTGCATGAACTGCGGCTCTGTCGCCGGGTGCAGCTTGCTCGTGTCTAGAGGCATCGTGGGGCCGTATAGTGTACGTAGTGTAGCAGAGGAGATGTGCAGTTGTGATCGTTATCGCCTGCGGCATTGTTGACTGCCTTGGCGCTGGGTGGGCAGTTGGACACCACGCCGGACAGGCCGGGGTGGACCGGAGATGGCCGGCCCGGTGGAGGTCAAGATGAGTGGAGGTGGGGCCCAAGCCATAAAGGGAGGGCTTGACAAGTGGCCGTATGCATCGGGGATAATACCCTGTCGTGTAAACGCCGAAACTGTTAACACGGGATCAATTCACATCCTCACCGTACGAGTACTCACCCTGCAGTGCTCCACCCAGGGTGGTGTGTGGTGCGGTGGACCCCACCCTGGAGGATTCTGTCCCGTTGAGTGGGTGGCTGCTCTCGCTCGCCGGGCTCGTCGTTGGAGGCAACTTGGCTGCTCGTCGTGTTCTCCATCCATCAACAGACAAAATGGGTTGTAAGTCGACCGCGACCACCGCCGAGCAACGAGTGCTGACCCGTGCCCCCTCCGTCGACGCCGATATCGTTCTCGTCGTTATGCCCTGCTCGTCCTCGTCGCTGTTCCGTCCGCGCGCGCAATGTCTCGCGATCCCCTCCCCCCATTGAATCACCATTCTTCTCGTCTGCCCTCGTCGACATCTGGCTCCCGTGACCAGCGAACAAGCCTCGTGGTATCCAGGCCGCCCGCAAGCTGCGCAACTCGCGTCGCGAGAACCGTTGGGCCGACAAGGACTACAACAAGCGCGCCCTCGGCAAGTTCTACAAGACCTCGCCGACCGGTGGCTCGTCCCACGCCAAGGGCATTGTTCTGGAGAAGGTGAGTGCGAGGGCCGGGTGTGGTTGTGTGCAGGGGTTTGCGCTGCGGCGAGAGTTGGAGGAGGCGCTCCAAGATGGAGTCGGTGGTGTTGAATGGAATGAGGAGCGTGCCGCCGCGCAGCGCAAATCTGTCGACCTGTCGACCAGCGCCTCGATTGCACAATCACCCCCACGCCGTTGTCTCTATTGTCGTAGTCGACTAACGCGCAGGTCGGTGTTGAGGCCAAGCAGCCCAACTCTGCCATTCGCAAGTGTGTCCGTGTGCAGCTCATCAAGAACGGCAAGAAGGTCACTGCCTTCGTGCCCAACGACGGCTGCCTTAACTTCACCGACGAGAACGACGAGGTCCTGATCTCGGGCTTCGGTCGCCGTGGCAAGGCCAAGGGTGACATTCCCGGTGTCCGTTTCAAGGTCGTCAAGGTTTCGGGTGTCGGTCTCCTCGCTCTCTGGAAGGAGAAGAAGTGAGTAGACCTGAGCGCGCCGTCGAGCGCAGCGAGGTGGCGAGAGTGTGGCGCAGCCCAGTCTGCGTCACTCGCCATCTCCAATTTCTTGTTGAACCACGCTGACAGACAGGGAGAAGCCCCGCTCGTAATCTCCGTTCCCTCACTACAGCATTGGGATGCACTGTATGACTGATACCACTATTACATGCGCGCGAGGATAGGACGGCGGCGGGGCGGGATTGGAACTGGGCAGTGGAAGTTTATAGGCCTGTCGTCAGGTCTGTTTCGAGAGTGTTGCCAGAGGTGTGGTCGGGTAGGGGCGGGGTGGAACCTGAAAAGTTGATCGCAAGCATGAGATCGCCACAAGTGTGCGCATCGACGCATCCACACCATCCATCGCAGTCACGTCCGCCTGCCTTGACATCGGCAACGGCATTCTTCTGTCCTCCGTCCCACCGCGTACCGGTACATGACTGGGAGTGGAATGGGCGCCGGCGAACACCATAGGATTGGGTGTAGCTCACGTGACAGTGAATGACACGCGACTGACCCTGTCCGACTAATGCACTTGAAGCAGCTCAAGGCCGACTGCATAACTCTTACCCCGCACGTACTGGCATGGCTCGCGGGGTCAGTGGTCAAGTCATGCACGCTCAACCCGGGCATGCAGTGTTCGCCAGGCTATAACAGTGAATACAAGATGATTGATGTCAGTGAAGGATACCAAGAGAGAAGTAAGGGTCGCTACCCGAACTCCTTTTACGCACCCCTGGGCAGGGGACGTTAAGAAGGTAGAGCGTTCTGAAAGAGGGTGGCAGCGGCGACGGGTTGGGTACTGGTGGGCTGTCGTGATCCCTTCGCGGGGTCGGTCTCCGCCCGAGGCCATCAATTGCCACCCCGACGAATGTTTCAGCACACAATTCCGGGCGCAAGTGCAACATCTGCGCGCGCGAGTTAGGCTTTGTGCACGTCAGCTGCGACGACCGTCTCCGCGCATGAGGAGACAAAGCGCCCCTGTTACTACTCCCATAGTCATGGGAGTCATGTGGTAGCACCGCCGCTGTACTCCCCATCCTGCAACGACTTGCTGAGCTGAGTGCGCCGACATGTCGTGTCTAGCTTCAGCGAGCCGTTGTCAAGTCCGCACACGTCGTATCAACCAGAGCGCGACTGAGTTCTGTAGGTTGTGTTGTGACACCCAACCCCTTGCAGCTGCCCCTCGCGACGCTCGACTTATCGTAGGCACGGTGGCTGGAAGTGAACATGTCCCGCGGGACGTCTACAATGCATAGTATATAGTCTACGTAGATATTGATCTTGCTGCGCGTACTGCTGCGCGCCGCTGTGTGCTGTTGCCTTTTCGAGAGTGCTTTTGGGGGAGGGATAGCGGGGCTGTCGCCGCCCGCGGCTGGCGACATGGTGTAGCGTTGCACTTGGTCTCTACTCGGTGCCAAAGAGGTTCCAGTCGACAATCTTGACGTCGGGGACGGCCTCGGTGAACCACTTCTCGACAATGTCGCGCTCGGCGTTACCGTCCTTGGTGGGCACGTTGACGGAGAGGACGAGGTCGGCGCGCTTACGTCCTACGCCCTCGATCTCGAGGTTGACGCGCCAGAGCGCGAGAGCAATGTACACTGCGTCGGGCATGTCGTCTTCGTGGCCCGGGCGCGGCGCGCCACTCGGGTCGTGGCTGAACTTGTGTACCGTCTGCGTGCCCGCCAGCACGACGGGTTTCGGGGTGGGCACCATGGCGAGGTTGGCCTCGGTCGTTTTGATGGGTGCAGGGGCGGGTGTCGGCGTCGGAGGCGTCACAATGCTCGACGACAGCGCGGCGTTGTCGTGCGCAAGCGAAGAAAAGTGGTACCTTGCGTCAGTTCGTGGTTCGGCGAGGTCAAACTCACTTGGCAGCGTCCCACAGGTCGGTTGCCGCAGCGCCCTCCTCGACAATACGCAGCACCTCCATGATCACGCTCACGTTCGAGTTCGGTGACAGGAACACCTCCTGGTTGTCCGGAATCTGGCGCAGCTCGCTGGCGTTAGTTGTTGAGTCGGGTGGCAAAGCTTAGTAAGGCGGCAGGGAACCTGGGGTATTCGGGAGGTCGACGGCACAATTGTTCTCAGCGCCGCATGCAAACGCGTGCAAACGGCGTGTGCAGCCTCCGAGACATCGCGAGAGGCCTGTGTCCGCAAGCGTCGCTGCTGCACGGCGCAAGGCGCCCATCGACCCCTCAGAGACGACAGCAGTTCAAGCTAGCCCGATCGACCCGTTCGACCCCGGCCCAACCCGTTCGACCCCGGCCCACCCCGCCGCCGACTCGCCGCACGTACCTCGCATCGATGTAGTCCATGGGGAGGGGCAGGCTGATAGCGCCGCCGAAGATGGGGCGGGGGAGCGTGGCGGGCATGCTTGGAGTGTTCGCGGGGTGGGTAATAAATGGGGGGGAGGGGGGTAAGGATGATGTAGTGATGTCACGAGTGGGTGGAGATCGACGGCGGCTAAGTACTATGGGTGGGCCGGTTGAGGTTGGCATTTTGGCGGACAGGGCCGCTTGGACGCGTTTGGCTCGATACATTCCGCCAAAGCAACGGCACGCGTACCCGTCCACCATGGCCAACAACCCGCCAGCTACAAACATTGCGGAGGGCGACAAGGCGGGAGAGGGAAGTACGGGACGTGCAGCGTCGGCGTCGGCATCGGCGGACGCTGGCGCGTCCGCCGCCGTTGAGCCGCTACGTCCCGCGCCAATGGCCGCGTCCATGCCGCTTGAACTCCGCCTGCGCGCTCTCGAAGCGCGCGTCATCGGCGTGCCGGACAGCCAAGTATCCGCGCGAGGGACGGTGAAAGAGGACGAGACGCTGGTTCGGCGCGTGCGCGCGGCGCAGGACGCGGTGCGGGACGCAGTGTCGCATACGCCCGAGTTCCAGCGCTTCTACGATCGGTGTATGTCCCTTTGTGCTGGCAACAACTCACACCAGATAATCTCTATGCGCCATTTCTCCGTCTCGGGCTTGACGATCCGCCCGCGTTGCCTGCCGACGGCGCCAATACCGACGACGACGAGAGCGGGGAAGGCCAGCCCCGACGCCGTGCAACACCCCGCGACCTCCTCCCGCCACACGCTAAGCTCGCAATGGTCCTCGCTGCCGCTGGCGACCTCGTTGACGCTGACCGCGGCCTCCGCGAGATTGACGTGCTGAACAAGCGCGACGTTGCGGGCGCAGGGCACCTCGAGGGTGAGTCGTGCCGCAGCCTCGTGCCGCTGACAACAGACATTGTTGCGCTCGCGCCCGCGCTGGACACAGGGCGCGACCGCCTCGCGGCGCGCCGCCGCACGCTCGAGCAAATGCGCGCAGACGTCGCGTCCCTCGTGGAGCAGTATACCGAATTTGTGAGCTACAAAGTCCGTCATCATAAGCTCATACCAGACGACAACTGTATCGGACATGTTTGTTGAGCTGCACGAGCAGATCACTGCGGCGGAGGAACGTGTCGCGCGTGCCGAGCGCCGCCGCGCCGCCGAGCTCGCAGAGACGTACTAGCCTTCCATACGACCACTGTAATACCATTCATGTAGATGTACATTTTTTATTCTAGGCGCACGCCCTCACCCGCGCTAGTGGTCGTCCTCGTCCTCGCCGGGACACCCGCCAAAGCCCTCCATCTCCTCCCACGACGCGTACTTTGACCCGCACCAGAAACAGAACAGGTGCTCGTGGCGCAGCTGTGAGACGAGGAACGCGAGGTGTTCCGCCGGCTGGGGTTAGCGGGACACGCACACGGTGATATCACTCACGGTCATGGCCAGCACGCGCTTGGTGCCCGATACCATCTCGGCCCAGTCGACGGGCACGTCGCTACCGTTCGCCTCGTCATCCGCCGGCTTGGGCCCCGCCGCGTCGTCTGAGAGTGGTACGCCAAACCGCACACTGTCTTCGTCCCCGCCCAGCTCGGAGAGCATATCGCGGCGCATCTGCTCGCGCAACTTCTCCGCCGCGTTGATGTTGTGCCGTACATTGGCGCGGGCGGATGTCGCCGGTGGGGGTGCGTGTGCGGGTGGCGGTGCGGCTGGTGCCGCCTCAAGCAGTGGCGAGGGCGAGCGGGACGGCTCGTCGGGGTAGAGCAGCGCGAGGAGGGGTTTGGGGAGCACGTCCGGGTTGCCCGGCCGCGCATGTAGCGGGTGGAACTGGGTGTCAGCAAAGCACAACGTCGGGCTGACGTACTTTCACGCCGGCTTCCTCGTCAAGTTCGACGAGCAACTTGCGCGCCTTGGCCTCCTTCCGTTCCGTCTCGCGCTCGCTGGCCTCCGCGCCCCATCGGCCGCGGTACGAGTCGGCGCGCTCGCCCAGTGCCGCGAGCCGCTCGGGCGGCAGCGTGCCGTCCCTCCGCAGAGGCGGCGGCGACGGCGAGCGCGCAGAGAGACCCTTACGACCTGATGTCAGCGAGTACTACTGTGAAGGCACTCACCAGCCCACATGGAGATCCGGATCGGTTCGGCGCGGCGGCTCCCCAGGCCCCCGCGCGGCGCTTCATCCTCGCTGCGCTCGCGGTCGGCGCGGGCATTGCCTCCATCTGCGTCGCTGCGCTCGCTGTTCGCTCGCTCCGGCGACGCACTGCGCCGCCGACCAAGCCCCTCACCCACTTTCCACCCCATCTTCTTCATCAGGTCCATCGCCTTGGCTTGGCCCTGTCCCCTCCCCGTGTCCGGCGCATCTAGCAGGCTCGTGGCCAGGCCCTCGCGCCGCCGCGACGCCTCGCGTTCCTTCAGCGGCGCGACCTCGTTCGCCCTCGCCTTGGCGGCGCTCGCGGCCTCGGCTCGCTTCCGCCGAGACGAGTACGTCGTCTCCGCTACTGGCACCTCCACCAGGAACTTGTCCGACATAAAGTCGTCCTCAGAGTCGGACATGGCGGTGGAGTCGGGCGGTGGCGACGGGCGGTGGTGGTAGTGTTAAACGCAACAACAAGTTGCCACCAGGTGGCCACCAGGTGGAGGTATATATCCCAAGCCGCTGTACAGCTTTACTGTCATGCTCTCCGCCTTTTCCGGTACGTTTCATTGCAACATCTAAACTACATGTCTATTACAGGAGGTCGAGGAGGTCGCCGCTGCCGCTGGACGGCTGGGCGGGCTTGTTCGCCGCCGGCGCGGCGCCGCCCGCTGGCTTGGACTGCGACGAGCCCCACAGCCCAGACATGGCCGACTCCTTTTGCATCTGCCCAATGGTCTTCTTGTCGCCCGTGTCCGCCTTGGCCGGCGCCGCGCCGAGCGACGCAGTAAACAGGTCGTCGAATGCGGAGCCAGCTTTCTTCGGCGCCGCAGCGGCAGGTGGCGACGCAGCCGCAGGACGCGCAGCCATGCCGCCGCCGGCGCCCATTCCGCCCATGCCGCCCATGCCGCTGGACATGCCACCGCCCATACCGCCGCCCATACCACCTCCCATGCTGTTCATGCCGCCGCCCATGCCACCGCTCATTCCACCCATGCCTCCCATGCCTCCTATACCGCTCATGCCGCCGGCGGGCTTCTGCGGCGAGGCGACAGCTGGCTTTGCCTGCATTGGCGCGGCGGCGGGTGCCGAGGGCGTGGACGACTCGAGGAGTGCAAAGAGGTTGGCGTTGGCAGCGCCGCCCGCAGCGGGCGACGCCGGGGAGATGGGGCTCGTGGCGGCTGCAGCGGGCGCGGGAGCCGCAGGGGCCGGAGCGGCGCTCTGGAAATCGTCAAAGTCGTCGTCCCCGAACGCGTCGAGCGACGCAGCAGCGGGCTGTGCCGCAGACGACGACGTCGCGACCTGCTCGTCGTCGTCAAAGTCGAACAGGTTCACTTCGGCCTTCTTGGGCGCCTCCTTGGGCTCCTCCTTCTTCGCGGCCGCGGCAGCCGGGCGCGAACGCGACGCGCTGCTGCCAGACCGCGCACCCACCGACGAGGGCCGGCGGTCGTCAAAGTCGTCCGCACCCTCGTACTCGTCATAGTCCTGGCGACGCGACGACGCGCTTGTGCTCCCGCCACGGTACTCGTCGTCGTTGCCGAACCCGCCGTACCGCGACGAGCTGCCGCCGCTGTAGCCGCCTCCGCCGCCACTGTAGCCGCCTCCGCCGCCGCTGTAACCGCCGCCACCACCACCGCCGCCGCCGCCAGCAGCAAACGAGTCGCTGCCAAACCCGCCGTACCGGCCTCCAGTCGAGGTGTTGAACATTCCTCCTTCGTGACCCTGGTACTTGTTACGGTTGGCACGCGCCTTGCGTCGCTCGGCACGGATGCGGTCGACGTCGCTCAGCAGCTCGACAATTTCGTTCGCACGGTTGCGCACTGTTGTCAGTCACCCCGACGTCTAGTCGTCACTCACCGTTGATGCCCTGGTCCTTGCCCTTCTCGTCAATGTACTGGAAGTTGCGAAGCATTTTAATGGTGGAGACGTGGGCGCGCGCGTCATCGACGACACGCTCGCTGCCGTGCTTGATCAGGTACTCGAGCAGTGTTAGGGCCTGGAGATTAGCGCTGCCACGACGATCTCACGCACCTTGTAGATTTGGCGCCATTCCCGTGCCTCCTTCTCCATGAAGCGCGAGTAAATCGTCGGCATGATCTCGTTAAAGTTCTGGTAGTTGTGCGTGCCGGCCGAGATCTCCTGCATGAGGGTCGACGACGCGCCCCTGCACGTCAGCAATGCACACTGACGGGCCTCTCCGTCAAGTCCGGAGACTTTACGCCTTGCGCGCGCACACTCACCATGGGTCCTCGTTGGTCGCCTCGCGCACCTTGGCCTCCATCTCGGGGATGTTGAGCACGGCATTCTTGGCCTGGTTGTAGTACGACTTGAGGTCGTACATGGTGATCTGGGACGCCTTGTTGGCGAGGTCTGGTGTGAGCGCGCTGTCGCCGTGGCACCCGGCTTGGCGCTGCACACTCGCGGGTCCGCTCAAAGGACCACACCCGCCTGCAGCGCGCCACTAACACGACTTTGACTTACTTTCAATCATGTCCATGTTGGGCAATGTGGCCTGTGGCCTGGTGCTGTTGTTTGGGGAAGAAGAGCAAGGGAGACAAGAGATGTCTCGAGCAGAGTTGCAACGGAGACTTGTCGCGACACGTCCCACTCTCTCAACTGTGACAATGGGGGGAGAGACTGCCGCAGAGAGCCGCGGGATGAATCCAGGCACGACGCCACGTGGTATGACATCCCCGCCACTTTGGGATTTGCCGCAAATCCCAGGGTGAGCGAGTGGAGGTCTCACCGTCAACTCGCCACCCAACCATCCAAGGCAATGAATGGCCTTTATTGTCCTCGCCCCCCTCGCTCACTTGCTCTTGCTGTTGCCATCATTCGCAATGTCAGTCAAGACAGAGGACGTCAAGCCCGACATGACCGTCGACGGGCACGATGTTTTCCACATCCCCGTCGAGGAGGAGGAGCTAGAGGTCGAGTCCTCGTACGGCAACTCCAAGATCTGGGCTATGAAGGTGTGCATGATTGTGAGCGTCAGTTGTTGACTCTCTAGATCCCGCGGTTCTTGTTGGAGCGATGGGAGCGCGTTAGGGAAGGCGGCGTGCACTTGGGGACACTTGTCGTGGACAACTCGTTAGCTTGTGGGCAACGGGAGGGGTGTTGACAGCGCAGGACACAGCCGCAACGGATAACGCTCAAGCTGCCTGTCGAGGAAGCGCCCAAGGCCAGTGACAAGGGGAAGGGGAAGGAAAAGGACAAGGAGAAAGACAAGGATTCGCGGCCGACTAAGCGCCAGAAGCTTGACACAGAGGGCATACCTGACGAGTACGAGGTCGTCATGCCAAGCGAGCGCGTAAAGAACACGTACATCTTCAGCGAGCACAAACGCACATGGGTGGCGCAGCCGGGCGAGGAGGGAAGTGCTGCGCGGCGCAAGCGCGAGAAGGGTGAGCGCTTGGGAGATCAGGTCGGGTTCTGACGACAGCTAAGCCATCGCTTGTTGGGACGCTCGCGCACGAGGCGAGTGTGCGCCCACTGCGTAATGACCAGTACCTCAAGATCTTGGAACAGCGGCGCCTGGATAACGAGCAGTCAAAGCGCCCCATTGTGCAGCTGGACGAAACCAACATGACACAGGCCAAGCTCAACCAGCTCGCTTCGGGTTTCTCCAACGCATCGAGCAAGCTCGGCAAGGGTCTTGTCGTGAGTTGCCGCCACACACGCAGGGTAAGCATGCTGACGTGCAGATGGGCGCGAGCGCCCAGTCTGGCGGACGCTCTGCGCGCCTCGAGCGTCGCGAGCTGCACAACAAGCTCTTTGCGCTGTTCAGCGAAAAGCCTTACTGGAGTATCACAGCTCTCAAGGCTACGCTACAGCAGCCGGACCAGTATCTCCGCGAGGTTCTCAGCGACGTTGCTATACTCAACCGCGAGGGCAACTACAAGAACATGTATCACCTCAAGGACGAGTGGAAGGAGCTGGGCGAGGGCGGAGACGTCAAGCCCGTCAAGGACGACGAGAGCGACGACGAAGAGGACGAGGAGGACAGCGACGATGACGAGCTGGAGCTCGTCGAGGTGGACTGAGCAGTACCGACGTGGGCGGCGTCGACGCGTCCGCTGGTGGCAGCTGGTGGGAGAGGCCGGAGCGCGGAATGATACCGCGAACGACGATTGGCATACAGGCATAGAACCGCATTACATTATGTATCAGCATTGTATCTTTACTCGGGCTGCAGCGAGACAACTGAAAAGAAGAACGAGGGTAAAACGCAATGCCATTGTATCCATGCAATCCAAGACTATGAGTTACGAGATTAAACAACCGCGACGCGCTTGCGCTTTGCGCGGCCCTCTTCGAGACGGCGACGGACAGCCTCCTCGTCCATGTTCTCCTCCTCGAGGAGGCCGGCGGTACGCTCGCCTTCCCAGCGGGCACGGAGGAAGCGGAGCGCGGCGAGGTTGTATCCCATGCGGTCGCGCTGGCGTGCGAGAGCGGAGCGGACGTGCGCGCGCAGCGACACAAGGCGGGCACGCATGACGCGGTTCGCGACGATTTGGGCGTGGTGCGTGCGCACGAGGAAATGCAGCAGGCGCGAGGTAAGCACAATGTCCCGGTCCCGCTGCGCCCATTCGTCAAGGTACGCTAGCAGGCTCACGACCTGCCGGAAGGGCAGGACCAGTAGCGCGTCTTCCATGTGCGCGGCGGGGATCTTGGCTAGCGTGTTGTATACGTGCTCGTCTGGCTCGACGCCGCGCGCCGCCAGCTCGGGGTTGCGTTGTGGACGAGGCAACGATTCTCCTGCTTCGCCTAGACGTTCCTTCTCCGCCTCGTACTCTTCCATCGCTAGCCTCTCGCCGTCCGCTAGCTCGAGTGCATCCATGATCCGTTCACCGGCCATGAGCGTCTCAGCCGTCTGTTTCTGAACAGCCTCGGCTTCGCCCGCACCACCACCGCCACCCTCACCGTCGAGGTCGTCGGCCTCGCCGAGGCCAGTGCGGTTGAGCGAGTCGGCGAGCGCGGCGTCATGCGCCGCTTCGAGCTCACGCTCACGCTCCTCCTCGAGGAACAGTGGCTCCTCGGTCTTCTCCCAGATACGAATACTCTTGTCGTGGCTGCCTGTGACGACGTACTCGCCGCGGTTCGACACGGCGAGCGCCCAGATCTCGCCCTGGTGGCCGTCGAGCTTCTGGATGAGCTCAAACTTGTCGCCGTCCCAGTACTTGAGCTGGCGGTCCTTGCCTACGCTCCAGAAAAAGTGCGAGTTCTTTTCGAACGCGACCTGCATGACGCTGTCGTCGTGCGCAAAGAGGCTGCGGTGGCAGTCGCCAAAGTCCAGGCCCCAGATCTTGACATTCTTGTCGGCCGAGCACGTCACGAGGAGCTTGGAGTCGGAGGAAATGTCCAAAGACAGCACGGGCAGCTTGTGTCCATACAGTGACAGGAAGAACTTGAGCGTGTCGGCAAAGAAGATCTTGACGGTCGAGTCGAGCAGCGACACGGCAATGAACCGCCCGTCAGGGGAGTACTTGACCGCCAGCACGTCGTCCGTCATCTTCAGTGTGCGCACATGCACCAGTGCGAGCTGCTTGTTCTTGTACTGCTGTCAGACATGCCCAATGCCACAACACTCACAATCGTCTCAACGCCCAGACGGCTGACAACACGCTCACCCTCGCCCTCCTCACGCATCTCAAAGTCCCAGAACTTGACGTCCTTGTCCGCGCTACCGGACACGAGACCGCGGCCGTCGGGCCGCACATTAACAGCCCACACTGGGCCCTTGTGTGCCTCGTACCGGGCTAACAGAACCGACGCTGCAACATCGTATAGCAGCAGCTCGCCCTGTTTAGTACCGACGACAACGTGCCGATCACCGGGCAGGAACGTACAGCACAGCGCGTACCCGCACTCCATGGTACGCAGACACGCTGTCGTGCGCATGTTCCAGACCTTGAGCGTGCCGCTCGCGGCGGACGCAAGCACCTGGTCGTCACTAGAGATAGCCAGCGCGCGCACGTCCTGACGGTGACCGGGAAGCTCGACCGAGTGGATCTTGACTGGTTCGGGCGTCGACCCGTCCGCGAGCTTGCTCTTCTTCGCGCCAGCAACCGACGGCACAGTGTACGCCTCCAGCGAGTTGTTGGCGAGTGCGAGCAGGAGACCCATGTTCTTAGGCGACGGGTCCTCGGTAGCGAGGGCAAACGACTTGACCTTGGCGTTCGCCCGGACGACACACCACGTCGTCACGCGGTCTTCCCACTTGACTGCGTCGCCGCTGGCGCCCGTGTCGTTGTTAACATCGACCTCCTCTTCCGTCACGCCCTTCTTCTTGCCCTTCTCGCGCTCACGCTTCTTGCGACGGGCTCGCTTCGCCGCGACCTCCTCCTCTGACCGCAGCCGCAGCACCGCTGTGGTGCGGTCGGACGTCTGCGCGAGGATAACGGGCAGCGTGGGGTGGAACGCCAGCTGGGACACGGGATGGGTCGATGCAGGAAGCGGTACCGTGCACAACGAATGTACCAGTTTGGGGAGCTGCAGAGTTAGCCTCATCCACATACCATTACTCACCTCGCCGTTCTCGTTCTCTTTCAAGCCCGCGGCAAGCGCCGTCTTCTCGATCGTCCAGGCGCGCACCTCGCCGTCACCACTGCCAGTGAGGACAAGCCAGCGGCCGCGTTTCCGAGAGCTGTCTTCGCCGTCCTCCTCCTCGTTCTCTGGCTGGTCCTCATCTGCCTCGTCGTCTTCTTTGACAGCCGCCGACCACACCTCCGTACGACCGACAACGACGGTCTGAACGCAGTGCTGGGTGCTCAGGTCCCAGAGCTTCAGGTACGTGTCGCGGCTGGTAGTAACGAGGTATCCGGCGTGCTGGGTGCTGGATAGCGTCGGGTGGGGAATAAAGTTGATGCTGGTGACGGCGCCGCGGTGGCCGCGGAGACGGAAAAGACCGACTTCGGCAATACGGTCCCACACGACGACCTCGCCCTCTGTACCGCCCGACGCAAGCCGACTGCCGTCGGCGTCCCACGCAAGCGTCGACACACCCTTGCGGTGTCCGTTAAAAGTCACCACCTCGGACGCCTCGATACCGGGCGTCTCGGCATCCCACGCCCACAGGCGGATCGAACCGTCCGTGTACGAGGCCGCAAAGGTCTGTCCGGCCGACGAGGTTGACGACTCTGGTGCGGGCGCACGCGCAAGGTAGGTTATCGGCGAGGTCACACCCGTAGCGTGCCACATCGATACCAGCTCACCGCGCTTCACGTCCCACACCAGCACGTCTTCCCAGCCCGCGACGTACGCAAGTCGGCCGTCGTAAGCGCTGTTCGCCGTGGGCGAGCAAACGACGCCAAAGGCCTGCTGTTAGCGCTTGAGTAGTAAGCCTGACCCACCTGTGTCGGCCCATGGCGCATGTATGAGCGGACCATGTCGTCTGGTCCTGGTTGTTGAATGTAGTGTTCAGCAGTGGTGCTCAATCTCGATGTCGAACATCGTCTCCAGAGCAGCTTTGCTCAGAAAAATAGCTCCCGCCAAGTTGATGTCACGTGATATTGTTTGTCCGGTGGAGGTGGTCCACCTCGACACGCCGTGGCGGAGCTGCGGAACGCAGAGGTGGCATCAAGCGTACTGGACACGATGGGTGCATGCATGACTACTTAGAAGTGGTTTATTATTGATTAAAGCACACTGTTTTGCCTTAATGTACCAAGGTGCAAAGCAGTGGGAGGCTGGTTGTTGCCATGGTGCTAGAGCTGTTGCCTCGGACAGGTCCATTCAAAACCACATGCCCCGAGTGGATGGAAGTAACCATTGCATGGCCACAACAGGAGCTGTAGTCAGTGCCAACCAACGCGTCAGAGCGCGTCACAACAGAACAAAGGAACATTGGTTATCATTCGGCAAGGCAACCTGCATTGTCACAGGGTACGGCCCGGGTAGCGCATGGACCGCGTCCTTTCAGACGGGTCGAATGGGTGTCAGTGAACTATGCAGCTGACAGCGTAGCAGCACCAACGCAGCATAAAATTTTAAACTGCACCTTGCGTAGGGTTCAATGTTGCATGCAAAATACAAGGTTGGGTGGTCCGCCAAATCAATGGCACATGGTGGGCGTCGGATTGTTGGTGTCGTCGTGCGGCCACGGATAATGGGGTATGCAGGGCGGGGTAGTCGCGCCATGAGGATAGGTGTAGGTGTACATGGTGTATCCAGACTTGACAGGCCTCACACGTATCGGCCTGCAGCGGAGCACGGGCATCCGCCGGGAATAGGGCGCTCGGCAGCGGCAACGGACACGTCGCCCTCTGGCTGTCAGCTCGTGACGGGGGTTTAGCTAAGCGCACTGACCATCGGAGTAGAGAACACACAATTCGTCGAGGTGGGAGTATAGGCGGGTCCGGGAGGAGACGCTAGCGAGGATACTGAGAAGGGAGTGGATGCTCGGGCCAAGCTTTTCGGCGTCCTCGTCTGAGAACTGCCACGGGTTGAGAAGGTCGTGCCACCATTTACGGAACCGCAGGCGCTCACATACCTGGCTCCAGAGGTAGGACGACTGGAGGTTGTGCGCGAGGTGGAGAAGGGCAAAGACGTCAGTCTTGGCGGCCGACGGGCCCAGCCCGTCGACAATCGCTGCGGCGTGCAGCTCGACATGGAAGTCGAGTACTGCGCGGGGGTACCACCCGTTGTACTTGAGCGTGAGGCGGTGGATGCCCGCGTACTGCGCGATCGTAGGGTCGAATGGGGGCGGATACTTCTGGCTCGACGGTGCCGCAAACCGCAGTAAGCGCAGAAAGGCGTGCATGTCGTGTACGCTGTCGTCGACTCTCAGTGTTTTTGGCGGAGCTCCCTTTTCCAACGGACCAAGCATTTCCGCTAGAATGGGGCTGTTGTCAGACAACTGCTACAAGCTGGACCTACCTCGCCATACGCATCATGCTGCCGTTAACGAGGAAGCCAATTTGTTTCTCGCCCTCGGTGCACACAATGAGCACGTCGCCATTCTCGTTGAAGTCGGGGTGCAGAGCCATGTGGTTGCGGTTGTTTGGTTCAGGCACCACGAGGGTTTCTTGGAACGTTGGCTCACGCTTCACCACCTTCTTGGGCGATTGTGACTTCATGTCGCCGAGCGCAAGGGAGTGGTGTGTTTGAATATGGGTAGAGATGTTGTGGCTGCAGCAAGATGGAGATTGTGACAGATGGGGCAAGTGGAAATGATGAACAACAGTCCGTTGTTGACATCCTTTCTAACATTCTCTGTGGCCCTGGGTGTGTGCTCCTCCCTGATTTGCACGGGCGCTTGGGCGACCCACGTCCCCGGCTCGACACCTCTCCTGCGTTGGGACGAGGACAGGGGCAAGTTTGTTTACGCCCTCTCGAACCCGCGTGTCGCAGGAAAGCAGATATGCAGATCAACGGCTCGTATCCAACGTACATGAAGAAAACGTACAAGCGTGACAACCCCGCCAGCCGGCGTGCCGGCGTCGACGAGGAATGGTTTCCGAGGTACGCATGGACCGTGCGCAGTCAGCGTCTCATCCTCGAATTTCTCCTGGGGTCGACACAGCGCCATACAACCTTCTATACAGTGAACACCGTTCCCGTGTCGTCCAGGCGATACACCTTGGTGTCGTCTGGCGTCAGCATCGGCGAGAGACGGGCGAGGGGCGCACTTGCTGTGTACGTCACACCGAGAGCATCATATCCGCGTGCGCCCGTGGTGTTCTTGAGTGCCTCAAGGGCAAGCAAAACATTGTACGCATCGCCAAGCTCCGCTATTTGAGCGTCGGACGCGCGCCAAGGGTTCAGCGCGGCCTGCCAGGCTGGCGCATAGCGAAGGGCCCATTCCCACAAACGAGTCGACCGGCATGTCGAGGCTAACTTCAGATACGCCGTTGCAGCTGCAGTACGTCCGTCGGCGAGGCCTAAGCTAAGCTCGCGCGCCCGAAGAGTGATACTGTGCACGAGTATTTCTCGGGCAAACGGCTGGACCTCGTACTGGCAATACAAAGCCAGCAGCCGATTGTAGTCAGCCACGGTTAGAGGTGGGTGGCCCACGCGCGGCACTGCAGGTGTGCCGTAAATGAGCGCACCAAGGAAGAGCGCCGCATCGGTGCTTGAAAGGTTCAGCCTAACCGCCGGTATGACCGTGTGCGGCAGTGTTCCCCGGGCAGGCAAGCCGTCCACGACCATGTTGTAGAATGCAGGGCTGCCGTCAGCTGTAGGCCCAAACGAGTCCTAACCAGACACGCCGGAGTGCTTCGAGGTGGACAACAAAGCCCGTTGGGATTTGGCACTCGGTGTACAGCACGGCGTCGCCTTGGCGCGCCTCGCGATTGAACTCGGCGTGCAGCGGCGCCCGGGGTACATTGACGCCGTTCTCCGAGCATGAAGGGGGTGGAACCGCGGGTAGCGCCCGTTGCGATGTACTTGGAGGCTGTCCGTTTGGCAGTGCCGCTGCAGGTGTCGCCTGGGAGTACATGGGCGGCTGGCGCACGGGAGACTGGCGGTCCAATTGAGGCGGCGTTACCGGCGCACCGACAGTCGGCGGCGAGTGTGGTGGGGTGTTTGCTGTCGCTGTAGGAGGAGACATGGGCGCCGTGGTGAAGCTCGCCACGCTGGGCTGTCGGGACCTGGGCTCTTTCTCACTGACGCTCGTTCTGTTCGCTGCGCGCTGCAGGACGCGCTGGGAGACTCGCCCGCCCCCAGTGAGCGACAGGCGGTGCGCGGCCGTGTCGCGGTCCGGCGCGCCAGTGTTAGTCATGGGGGATGGTCAGGTAGCACGCTCAGTCCATCTTGGTAGTCGTCATGGTTCTGCGATGCGAAGCGAAGCTAGGGAACACAAGCAAACGGCTCGAGCGCATCCCAAAGCACAGCACCCGCCCCGCACCGCCTGTGCCGGCTGTTGGTGTGCCGAAAGGTGGGCAAATGAGGTGGCTTTCGACCACCATGGTGTGTCGGAGTAGATGCGCTCAATATGCATAATGGCGAGCACGTGCATGGGGGTGAGTCCTCGTTGAGGTCGCGAACGTTGCGAGGTCAGAGTCCTCGCGAGTAGACAGTGCGAGGGTGATTGCGCGATGATGAATGCTTTCGGTGACAACAAAGACTCGACCTTATCAGTCGTATCCCTTGGGCTGGCTGGAATAGGTGAAGGCAGAACAGGCTACTATGGCATTTTGCCATCGCTCTATCTACAACAATGCTATCGCATCCATCTATGCACGAACGGCTCGGTATGCACACGGAAACGGGGGCGGCGACGGTCATACACACAATGGGGTCTCGCTGGGCCATTCTCAGAAGCGTTAATGCTAGTATGTGCCAAACTTGGTCTCGGGGGTGTCCTGGTGGTACACATGAGGGCGGCACGCTCAGTGTCAGCTGTTGTGGAAGGGGGAAGCACGTACTGGCATCGTAGCCGACGCGGAACTCTTGGAGCGGGCAGTCGTCGGTAGCCGCGAGGCGCTGGATCAGGAGAAGGACGTTGTACGTCTCGTTGTTGTTGAACACGTCGGTAAAGTCGAGGTCCCACGGGTTGTGGAGCAGTATCCAGCCGCCGGTCGAGTAGTTGTTGTCGAGGACGGCGTTCCAGATCCCGCTGGAACGAAGGACGCGCGCGAGGTCGAGTACCTTGAACACGTCTTCCTTGGTCGGCGTGCGGCCGAGCGTATCGACGAGATCGCTCGCGTGCACGTCACAGTGGTGCCGGAGGACCTGGCACAGCGCCGGCTTGCACTGCAGCTTCATGCACGTCTGGAAGAGCTTGAGGTACTGATCGACAGAGGGGCGAAAGTTCGCCGAGTCGTGCCCGATGGCACCGAGGTGCAGGAAACGCATGAGAAGTTCAGCGACCTCGGGCAGCTCGTACATCACGACGTGGTCGCGCCTCACGCCGCCGCCCATCTCGGGCGGGGCGACAACTTCGTTTTTGAACCACTCGCTGGGCGTAAGCGTCCATCTGCACTCACTCATCCACTCACCTCGCGTTGATGAGCACATTGACGTTGACGCGGTAGCCGATGCGCATGTTGAGCGCTGTCGGGAGGGGCTGGCACACGAGCACAAAGTTGCCGCGCGTCCACTCGTGGTGAAGCGGCACAAACGACCCGTCGGGCATGTAGAACATGCGCTCCTGGTTCTGCGGACCGCCGTTCATGCCCACCTGCGGCACGCTGCCGTTGACGCCCATGGCGCTGCCCATGATCAGGTGGTAGGTGCGCGCCGAACCGCGGTTGAGCATGTGCGGCAGCGGCACGGGCACGACCGTGTTGGGCACGGAAGGGTACGGCCACGGAGTGAATGCCGTCGGGCCAAAGTTCATGTTGGGCGGCGAGGTGATGCCGCTCTTCGTCGCGTCGCTGTCGCTCGGGCTGTCGCTGTCGCTCTCCTTGTTGTCGTGTGCCGCGGCCCCCGAGCGAGCTGACCCGTTCTTCTGGCCCTTGGAGCGTTTTCCGCGTGTACGGTTCAAGGAAACCTGGTGTCGCGCGTACACGCCAGACATGGTTGGAAGAGGGGAAAAAGGAGAGCGAGTGAGAGGCTGGGTGGATGAGTAAAGGTGTGGTTGAGGTGAAAGTGGAACGCTGACGACTTGAAGTACAGTAACGAGTTGTGGAAAGTGTGTGGGCGCACGGTTGTTGACAGTGACTGTGCGCATTCTTACACACCGTCTCCGCGCATCGCGCACGCTTCACAACGCTCCTCCATTCCAGGGCGGCCTCCCAGCTGGACACATCCATCACTACTCGCTATTGTATCTCGCGTCCTCGACTCTCGGTGAGGCAAGCCTGCAGCCAGAGACTTACCTGGATGGCTGCTGAGTGTGTCGGACGCGCGGCTCGCCTCGCCATCATGGTCACACCGGGGTTCGCCCATCACTTGGACCGCCAAGGATAAGCCGCACGTCCGTCGATCTGTGTGCCCCAGCGCCAGCGGAGTCACTTCGTGCGCAAACATAGATGTGCGTGCAGTACACTCATGCAAGGTGATGTGTGGACCAAACGACCCAAGCTGCGGTAACGAGATGAGGACAGGGTCAAGTTGCGTGATGTGCATCCCCGTTGGCCGGCACGTCACACATGACCCGAGTACACAAGGGATACGCCGCAGAACAGGCTTTAGGCCACCTTGTGTGTCCCAGAGACAACAAAGTACTGTACGTCGTATCCCTGCTCCGTCTGCGAAAGTGCTCCCAAGCCTTGAACGCTCCATTGGCCTTGTTGGCGGATTGTCCTCGCATGTGGCGCCGTGTGCCTGTTGTCCTATGTCGCCGGTTCGATCCCGGCGTATTCGCGTCTCTGGCGCTAGGCATGACTTGCACCTCCTGCAGACTCATGCGTTCTCGAATGTGGGCTACACAGAGCTGCGGAAAGCTACACGGGACTGTGTACTGTAGTCGCCCCGCGTGGAATCCATGGTTGTCCAACGTGGAGTCTATGGGGAATACACGGCAAAGCTGTCACACTCAGCTCTCTCACAGAAGAGCTCTTAAAAGGTAGCATTGTTTTATCTGACAATTGGGCGAAGTCAAACGACAGTTGTTAGTGTGCTCACGTGTGCAGCATTCACAGCACTCGACATCGTTGACCATGTTCATTACGGGGTTGCGACTGCGGACTGGCCGGGCTGTAAACAACTAGTGCGGGAAGCATCCGAGAACGAGGGTGGTTATGGTACAACTGAGGAGCTACGAGGGTGCATAGGACGGGGACGGAAATGGTAAGAGGATCAGAGGAGCGTTCGACATGATCAGAGAGCGAGGGCAGCCGCCCATCCGGCGGCAACGAGGGCGATGGCGGGCGACAGCGCGACAGCGTCGGCGGTGGAGTTGCCTCCGCCGCCGGTAGGCGAAGCGCCGGCGGGAGTGGATGTGAGTGAGCCCGACTTTGACATTTGGCTGCCCGTCGCGCCCGTGGCAGTGCCGGTGCCGGCAGTGGCGTTGGTACCGGTCTGGGCCGCCGTGTCGGTGGCAGTTGCGTTGGCGCCGGTAGCCGTGTTAGCGGCGTCAGTGCCGCCGGCAGCGGGCGTAGTGGCCTCGGTCCCTGTTGCAGGGGGAGAGTTGGTGGCAGTGAGCGTACCGGTGCCCTCGGCGCCGGGAGTCGTTTCCTGGCCTTGAGCAGGTGATTCGGTTCCACCGGCGGGAGGCTGGCCTTCGGGACTTGTAGTCTCCTGGGCGACGACGGCGGCCAGGGCAGCAAAGAGGGCAAGGACGGCGAGGTGGACACGCATGGTTGTAACGACTGATGAAGAGAGTTGGGTTGCAGCGAGGCTTAGGTATTTGTATGGAGCGGAAGAGCCGTTTGGGACAAGGTGGTGGGAAGTGGTGCGAAGAAACGTTCCAGAGGTTGGCCTTAATAACGTTCGTTGGTGGCTTGTGGGAATCGACCTCGGCGGTGGCGTTTGTTGTTTTGCTTTGCCTCGATGTGCTGCGGCACAGTCTCTTGTTAATGTTCTGTGCATGTGAACAGACACTGAGGGCGTAGGACTGCATGTGTCCAGCATAAATAACAGACGTCACCAAGAACGCCTTTGCTTGCAACGCTTACTGCGCACGGCGGCGTTTTGGGGCGTGGTCAACGGAAAGCACTTCATGGTGTTGTGGTTTCTTGGCGCCCAACTTCGTTACGCAAAACAAGTGCTGTACAGAGCAGTAGAGCAGCGGTTAAGCCACAGTACCGCCGAGTGGCACTGGAACACCATGGTCAAAGCCAAGAGGACAGTGCTGACACCGGTGTGGTATTTCCCACGTCGAGTGGATACACTGGAAAGAGTGGAGTAGTCACTTGCGTGGCGGAAACCCAAGCATGTAAAAAGTACAGTCGTGGTCACTTTACAAATTGTGGCGGACTGTGTCGATGCGAAGTGCTGCGCATGTGGGGCTGCGGTACGAGGCGCCGGGGGCTGAGGATCTGCGACAGATCTCTCCGTGGCTGAACACACAGCGGCGGGCGTGGGCGTACATACCACGGAGCCAACGACGTGCTGCGCAGCAGGCGGTGAAACCCATCAGCGCCCCCAACGGGTACTGGCTGTACCCAGCACTCATCTTGCTCAGCTGTACCCGAAGCCCCGCTTCCGCGTACGTTCACCAAGCTTGTGCCGTGATCAGTGGGGGTGCCGGCCCCGGCGGGAGTGGCCGTGTATGAATGACTTGTCCAAAGGTCCCACGCCTTCGATCAAGGAATGACTTTACAGAATGACCTCTCTTTGCGGATGCTTTAAGCAAAGGGGGAGCATTGCACGCTCACTTTGATTACTGGAAATGGCAGCATGACTGTACGGCAGTTATGGCAGGCTCGTCCGTGTAGACGATTCCGTCACGGTTCACGGATGCTTGGCCTCCATGCGGTGAGGTAGTGCATACAACATATAAAGCAGATGCGGTACAAATACAGGAAATAATTGCATTGCTGTTGCTTACAGGATAGCCATGAAGGCTCGAATGCTGGAGACAGAGAGGGAGGACCCCATGACTCGAAACGCAATGACCTTGCAATATGACCGACATCTTGCTGCAGCCTTGTTCTATAGCTTGACTGTTGAACAGCAGGTGTTGTACGTACCAAAGTTTTTTCTCTGTCTGCTTTCCCCACCTTCGGCTGTCCACCAAGCTCATTGCTCTTCAGGATCAGCAAAACGACAAGACGCTGCAAGCTTGTGACCATCTGAACACCATTAGCATTCCAATATTCCAGCCAGCATGTGCCACATCCAGGCACACCAGGCACGCCGCCTCCACCTCCACCAAAGGGAAAGTTGATGTCAGAAGCGGCCTAGCTGCGCGATGCCTGCTCGCAACCTCACACTTCATGTCGTCGTTCCAGGCGCTGAAGGACAAGCGCAGTGCGCGCCATGCGCATCAGCAGAGAGGGAATGACCAGGCGGTTGCCCACAACACTGGCGACGCGAGCGCATCTCGCACTGAGTTTGCACCGACCAACGCTCCACCACAAGCGGCGGACAGTGTCTTTGCTCAAGAGCTCGCCGGCGTACCCCTGGAGGTCCGCTCGACACCCTCACACGGCCGAGGACTGTATGCGACTGAGCGCATTGCGGCAGGTACGTGAAGGCGCAGTGCGTAGCTGAGGGCAGGCACGACGATCCTTCAGACGACACCACGCGTTGCCGCGCTGGGAACGGGTCAGCTCCTAACCCACTGCTCTGGATGTTTTCGGCAGACGAGCGTGAAACGGTGCGCGGCATGCAAGGCACTGCATTACTGCTCTGCGGCGTGCCAGCAGGCGGACTGGAGCGCGCACAAGGCCGAGTGCGCGGCTCTCACGCGCATGCGCCGCATGTGGGCGCGGACGTACCCCGACCGCGCCAAGAACCCGGGCGATAACGGGTTCGTGGTACATGAGGCACAGAGGTGTATGGGCCGTATGTGCTGGGCACGCAAGGCAGCGCGGGACGCGCCCGGCGCCAACGGCCAAGATCCGGCGTGGTGGCGCCCGGTAGCGGGCATGGAGAGCCACGCTTCACATCTCGACGAGAAGAGCACGATGCGCCTTGCGAACCAGGTTCAGCACCTGCGCCATTACCTCGGCGCCGCTACGCCCACAGACCAGATTGACGTCCTGCATCCGGCGGCTCTGGCGGACTTTGGGTTCACCAGCGTCAAAGAACTCCTGGACATGGCATCAGCTGTAAGTGCTGCACACCACCAGCGGCATAATTGACCACAGTTCTCGGTCAACTCGTTTACGCTGTCCACGCCGGACCTTACGCCGATCGGCGTCGCGACGTCCCCCGTTTGCGCACTATTTAACCATTCCTGCGAGCCTAACGCAGTTATTGTGTTCCCAAAGTGTGGTGCAGGCATGCATGTCGTGGCCATTGCCGACATTGCACCAGGACAGGAGGTGGGTGATCATGACTGAGCGCGACTGACGACCAAGGTCCTGACGTCGTACATTGACGTGTCGCTGTCCAAGGCCGACCGCCAGCAGGACCTGCAGGAGAGATACGGGTTCACGTGCGACTGCAGCTTGTGTCGCAGTACCGAAGTGGACCCGCGATGGAGCGTGTTGCACCGTGGCTGCCGTGAAGGCGGCTCTGGGCCGATGCCAGGTGAGCCTCAGTGTACCACGGGTCGTCTGACTGGCGCAGACCTTCGCCGCGCCGGCGATGCGACGGTCAAGTGTACATGTGGCGAGACCTTTACCCTTGAGGTCACGCCCCTGCGACGTCTAGTGGAATCAGGAAGGAGACTGCTCGAACAAGACGAGAGGGGCGAGCTGGGTAGGTTACCACTTGCAACCGCACTAACAGGCCCAGACCGCGAGGCTGCTCTATCACTCCTCAGCACCCTCCTGCCTGAACTCACACAGCACCTACCCCACTCCTCACATCCTCTGTTGCAGCTGCTGCGCTTGAACGCTTTGCTGCTCACGCCACCTCGGACCCTGGCCGAGCGCGATATGGCCGTCGAGCTGCTGACTGCAGCGGCGGAGGGAGCGCGTGCATCTCACCCGCCAAACCATCCTACCGTCGCCGTCATCCTTGCCGAGCGCGCAAAACTTCTTGCCATGGCTCCAGAAGACTTCTCGCCCGCAGACCGCGTGACCATGGATGCTGCCGGCAAAGAACGCCGTGTGTCTGAGCTGATACGCACGGTCGACGCATTGCGCCAGGCAGCTGAGATGTGTGACGTGGGCTTTGGGAAAGGCAACGAGGTGGGCGCCGAGATGCGTTCCCTCGCCGCTGGGTGTGAGAACGAGCTGGACATGCTGCGGAGATAGGCAATCGCACACCACATTGCGCCTTCAATAGATTCATTCTTCATGTATTACAACGGAAGCGCAGTTCGCGCGGCATAGCGTCTACTGGGTCGTGAAGGTCTTCTCCTCCTCAATCTTCTCAACCGGCGTGTCGCCCGTAAGCCCGCTGTTAAGGCCCGAGAACTGCTCGGGCGAGACCTTGACCACGATGTACGGGTAGACTGGCATCAGCTATGCTGGACGATCAAGTCAAAGACTCACTCGACGAGTTCATGTGCTCGTCCTTCTCGATCGTGCCGCCCTTGGCCTTGATCTCGTCAATGATCTTCTGCTTCGCCTCGGGCGTGGCGTTCTTCTTGAACGAGACAACGGCTGAGGTCAGCGACGGCTACGACGGTGCGAGTGTTCAGCGGCAGCAGGCCATCCAGTTGGGAATGCGTCATGCTAGCCAGGCAGCACATCCGATCTAAACGTAGGGGATGCGAGGTGATACGCTTGAGCTGGATGGGCTACGCCCAGCCAGGCGTAGAGACGGGTTTGCCACCCCGGCCCATCTCCGGGCGCCCGTACAACTTGTGGTGTGCCGCTGATGATGCTGCCAGTCTTTGTACTCACCTGGTGCGTGGCTCATGGTGGACAAGGGGCGTTGTGCGAGGAATGGGCGTGCGGTGGCTGCGATGGATGAGGGAGGGAGAGTGAAGAAGAGAGCCATGACAATGGCCGCGACGACAAGACACGGCAGCGTGTAGCGTGACATCACCACAGCGACGTGGGGGGAGATGCTTCGGTGTTGACACTAGGGAAGATTTGGTTCCGTTGGTACCACACTGGTGGGTTCGGAGATGGGCGATAACCCCAGTCGTTGTGCGAAGTGGTTTGGATGAGGTGATAAGGGTCTTAGGATGGAAGCGTCAAGCGTCTCGTCTCGCTTGTCGTTGTATCAGAAGCAATCTGGTTGCACAGCTTGCGGCAACGCTTCGTTGCAGAGTTGTCAAAGTGGTTTGCCCCCAAGTGCAAGCGTAAGAGTGCAGTGATGAAAGCGGACCGCGCGGGGCGCTGAAACGTCATACATGACATTGCCACCGTTATCCGGGGGCCCTTTTAACGATGGGGGCGGTTGCGGTCGTCCGTTGATCCAAGCTTGATCCTTCACTTGCAACTGGCCATACGGCCATGACCTTTTTTGCGTGCAGCTTAACTTCTTACTGATTTGAACTGCCGCCTCTGATTTCTTAACCAATCAAGACATAACATGCACTATACGTTCGGCCGCATGAGCAACAAACCGCTGGCTCAAACCCACCTGACGCATGTTGGCCATGGCGGCGTCAAGGGACGGAGATAATATTGGGGTCAGCCAAGAGCTACAACGAGATACTTGCAGGCCACAAACCCGACATGATGTACAATCAGTCGCGGATGTGTTTTATTACCTCATACGTTCATGCAGCGAACCAACCACAAACATTTGCAGCCTGATCCTCCCATCGCATTCAAATAGCGGTTTTGGAAATCACCTCGCCCAACTTGTTTACAAGTACTGTACAGTATAGACATGCATCGTTGACTGTCCACCGTAAACATTGGTGAATGACATGACTTTTGATACAACTAGAGTGTAGTTGAAAACTGAGGCAGCACATGTTGGCCACATGCACAAGATATACTTTGTCGACATTCACATCGTGGGGCTTGTGTATCTGTTGCAGTTCCCATTTGTGTACGGAAAGGTTCTCTTGAGTATGTACAGTAGTATGTGACGCACACACTGCAGCGCGAGGTAAGTGCACGTGCTGTACAGCCTTGTGGCTCAGCTAGTGTGTACAGCCCTTGCCAGTGTTTGCCACGCAGATAGAGCCACTGTTAAAAATAAGAGGTACCTTCCAGGTTTTGAAGTCTGACTTAGTCTTACACCTATCAAGATACACCTTGAGGTAGGGCGCTACCTCCCTCCAGTACCAATCTTTGCCGTCCTTGGGCTCGGTGCTAAACGTTATGCAGCACTTTCCCCCCGTTACAATTGTCTTACACCTCTCTGATCCAGAGTGAGCCCTGCCGCACATTTCGTCACTTGCATTAATCTCTTTGTAAAGCTCTTCGCAGGCTTCCCGGTCTGGACGACGGTCGTTGCCTGTGTTACACGCAATCTGATCATCAGGAGGGTATGGTATCGGCAACACCGTTCCTCCCATTGCGCTAATGGCGAGACTAAGAATGACTAAGAGTCGGTACATTGCTTCACGGCAGTGCTTGATACTGTATATTCGGGCTGAGAGCAAGGTGTGTGAAAGATTTGCTGTTGGGTGGTGCTGTTTCCAAGGGGTTTCACGAGTCAAATTTATGTCCTTGCACCCGGCCACTTTGATGGACTGTGTGATACGTTCTTTTGTATATACTTGATCAGCGATGAGACAGTCCCACCGTTGTTCAATCAAGAATCTTGCGTAACTTCTTCTATATCTACAAATTGGAGATGTGGCAAGGTCATGGGTGTTGCGACGCGGGCAAACGACGGGGCGGCGCCAATCAAATAGTGATGCCCGCATAGAAGCCACGCCCTGACAATCATAGCCTGTGGTGCGTTCTTTGATGGGCCAACGTGATCCTTGATGCCGTCACCGGGCCAAGAATAAAAACGGATCATTTATAGAAGCACTTGGTTGGCATTTATGATGTTCATCGAAGCAAAAGAATCAGCGGAGTACTGTACGAGTCCGACATGAGCTGTGTCATGACAGCGCACTAGTGCAGACATTGAGGAAACGCCGGACTTTTACAGCATGGTGTGGAAACCACGCGAAGGGTCATGGCTTGCAATCGTGTGGGTAATAAGTACTTCGAGAAAGAGCTAGGGCAGGGCTTTTAGAATGAGCAGGTGGTTTGAACGGCTGATACATCAGTGACACCTACTTCAAATCAATGACCTCCCAACTGGTTGAGAGAGAAGCATTGTCGCAGATGGCAGGCCACCCCAAAGAATGCGACATCGGCAAAAGGGTCGGCGAAAAGCATTCAGCGACGGTGCTGATGAGAACCTTCATTGCACTGTGAGAGTTCTCCATCAGTGTCCTTGAAATCACGCCCAGAAGGCATGGAATTGCGACTTGGTGATGGCTTTAGTCATCGCTGTTCGACTTCATCCGCTGGTATGAGTAGCACAAGCAGAGCTAGTCAATGCAATCCACCCTCTGCTCGCGGGCGCCAGGAGCTTAGAAATGGCATCATTTATAAGGCTCCCAGCGGAGGATGGACACGGCAATCGCAACGTCCAGTACAATCATCGACGGCACAACTTTGCGATGGTCGCGCTTTGCCTGCCGACAGCGCGCAAAGTTTAGCGGCCGCCTTCGTGTCTCAGATTGGTTGCGTGAAACGACTAACGGACATCAGGCCTTGGGAGTCAATGATGGAGACCCCAGCGCTGTTTGGCGTAGCCGTCATCTCCCCAACCCAACAGATGCCTGTGTGGATTGGTTGCAGGCAGCTTGCAATGGGCGTTCCGCAGGACCTAGGCTGGGACATGTGAGGCGCGACTCGGCAAGGCGTTCCAAAGCTATCGTCACTGTTGTTCAGTACCAGGGCACCAAGTGAACGACAGGATGTATCGCGTTGCGCCGAGGGTCTGTCATGAGATAAGTACAGCCGCAGGGGTTGTCTTGATCTCTCATTTGGCACTCTGCGACGGTACCGTGGCGTCGATCCGCCAGTCACCCAGAATGGTTCGTGATGCTCTGCCTCCAATGAACGAAGTAAATGCACTCATTACACAGAAGGCACAATCGCGGCTCTCAGGGCTCCCTTCGCGCTGCCAGCGTCAGCAAGAGGTATGTACACGCTGTACTCAGAATCCATATGCATAATGGTGTCGAGTATGCAGACTGAATTGCCCAGATGTCCAAATTGTCCGAGCCGCGAGCTGTCAATTGTATCCCCAGTTGATGGAGCGCGAACCGGCAGCTCTTATGAACATGGCCATGCAGAAGGCTTGGCGCTGGCTCCAAGAATAGCCTCAAAGCAGGCCGGGGAAGAGCACGGGAAATGCTTGGACCAAAGCTGTTGTTGCTGACATGCTCACATTGCTTGTGGTAAAGAGGTACAGCAGTTGTCGCCCTGGGATGTTTGTTCTCAGGCAGGGGGAGGTAAAAGTCAAAACGGGTCAGGCGATCTGGCTGTGCCTGATCTCGCGTGTGCAGGCCTGCACTCGTTGGAGGCGTGAAGATCGATAGTATACATCTACAGACCATGCCGCTGGCTGGTCGTCATGGCGACAGCAAAGAGTGGGACGAATACGCTGTTGGCAGAGCGCAAAGCACGCTCGGCGCGTGCTCTGCCGTAAACTGCGGAACAGCCGCCCGGGACGCTGGAAGATTCGGATTACTTGTTTCGATGCCGGAATGCCGTACACATCTGGTCATCTGGGCCGCTTAGTTTAGATCTGCAATCTGGCGGAGCATCAAGCGCAGAGAGAGTTAGTGTTGGTCTCGTCTCTGAACGCGTCGCTCCTGGTGTAGGTTTTCTGCTTTCCTTTGCCGCAGCCCTGACTCCAAGTGTTCGCGACTGCACATTCCCTGTCGGCGCCTGTCGGCGCCACGCAAAAACCTCCACGCACAGGGACAAGAGGTGGGCAACAAGCGACGACGATCTGTTAGAGTGTAGCTGTTGGCAGGATCCACGATGAGCGCGATGAGCTGGAGTGTCTCGAGTGTGCAAGGGTTTGCGCGCGTGTGTGCCTTGGAGCGCCATGTGGCGTCAGGGAGAGAGGCAGCCCTGGCGATCACTCCCTTTAAAGTGCGTGTGGGCTTGTTTCCCTGGTAAGCGCGTCGAGGGAGTTGTGAGCAGAGCTGAGAGTCGGAGAGCTGAGAGTACATACGTGCATAGGTGGTAATGTGTGCATCATGTTGGGGTTTGTGTGCGTTGGTAGCAAAATTCCCCTCGCCGGCGTCGTCGTTGTTCTCCGCGGGTGGATGTTTTTTTGGGTGCGGTCGATGCGGGTGTTGTCGATCGACGCGACGCCTCGTAATTCAATCCAAAGTAATCCGTTGGGGCAAAACGTAATGACGCGACTAGGCTCTAGCCCCCCCGGTTAGACAAGTCATCAATGGTCTGTCTAGTCGAATTCTGTCTCAAGAGCAAGTGCATGGTGTAGTTGACATCAGTGTAGATGAGCAATGCACATACACATAGCTCGTAGCTGTGTCAATGCATATAGTACATTGCATTATGACCTACGACTCGTCAGTGGCCGTCGGATTAGCCTTGGAGTCATTGGAGGTGACCGAGGAGTGTCACCCTGAATGCCACGGCTTGCTCACAAAGAGGACCAAAGGGAGCGTGTTCCTGACCCGCCCCGCCCTCTGCATGCCCCGACACGGACAGCTAATCGCGCCCAGAGGTACACGTTCGAGGACAAGAGATTGTCCCACCATCCAACAAATGCAGAGTGCACCAAAGCATCTGCGCATCTGCGTGTATGATAGCCAAGTGCCCAGCGACGGAAAGACTGTATGACGGCCTGAATGAGCGATGGCCGCCCAGACGGCACCCTACACCGTACACCGTACCCACCCTATGCCTCCTGTGCCCGATCTGTTCACCGTGTTAGCTGTTATGCGTGTCTGGGGCCTGGTGCCTAGGCCCAAGAATTCAGGGTAAGAGGGCACAACATTCAGGGAATCATCAGCGCGCGTGTTAAATAAACACACCCACCCCCGCGTCACGCTGTCCTCGTTTTCTTCCGCCGGCGGCATCAAGCTATTCCATCCTCCCTTTTTACCAACCCCGCGGCATCCACCCAACGCGAATCTCTGTGCGACCCAACACACACACACTGATCCCAAAGGGGGGGCGTCGTTACCCTGGACCTCTGCTCTCACGCCTCGGCCCACCTTCCAGGGCGGCACGCGCGCCCATCCCGTTTGCACCCAACCACTATCATCCCACTGTGACCCATCTGGGCATCATCCTTTTTCGGCTCATCGCCTGCTGCTGCTCCCAACCACATCTTTCATCGTCGTTGTCGTCGTCTTTATCTCTCTCAAACGACACGACGACAAACGACTCCTGCTGCTGCGTGTAATTGGGCGTTGGTTCGTCTTGCCCTCTCACCCCCGCCGTTGAGCGACCGCACAGACACACATCAAAAGCACACGCACCCTCAGACGCGCACATACCCATCCAACACGCAACCACGACCTACCTCTCCCCTTACATCCCCCAACTGTTCCGGGCCTTTACCACTCTCTCCCTGTGTAACCCCTTTGGGCTGAGCTCCTTGGCATCGAGCACGCAGTGTTGGTACACCACCACCACCTCTTGGCCACCACTGCCATACACCCATCATCACCATTGAACACTGCCCTCATCACAAACGACACCTCTCACATCAACCACCGACAGACAGCTGCCAACCACGCTCTCTTCATCTTCATCCCCGTTCTTGGCCGCAAGTCACGTCACGCTCCTACCCTACAGTAGCGACAGCCGCCCTCACATTCCCCCTGCCGAGCCCCTCGCCCTCGCCCTCTCGTGTACAGACAACGACCCCTCTCAACAGGTCCAGAGTCCACACCACGTCCACGACCAAAGCATCAACGATACCCAGCCGAGAGCCCCCTTTGGCTGCGAGCTCATCCGTCCGCTCCACTGCTTACGACTCTTGACTCCAAACTCATGACTTTGTCCTTGTCTTGTCCTCGCCAGAATTCCAACGTGTAACCAACTCCTTTCCCTCAACGATCATTTCCTTCTCATCTCACCCGCACAACCTTCCTACCCCCTTCTTGATCTCTCGTGGCGGCGGCGATGAAGCGCTACGACGACGTGCCGCTGCCGTACTCGTCGAACGGGCCCATGCCGACACGTCGACCAACAGTGCGCGTCACGGGCGGCAACGCACAAGATCATGGCATGGCCACCGGCCACAATCACGGCCACGGTGGCAACCCGTACGGCGTACCAGGCGGCGGAGGTACCGTCAAGCGCTCCAAAACACTAACTCGTCCTGAGCGACACGTCGCGCCCGAGCCTCTTATCAACCCAGCTGGACAAGAGGACGCGGCTGCCCACGCGTCGGGGTCCAAGCTCGACTGGTGGACCATAACATCATGGATCTTGACGTTTTGGGCACCGCCAAGCCTTCTCTCGTTATGTGGTATCAAGGAGGCCCAGTCGCGCCAGGCATGGCGAGAAAAGATATCACTTTGCATCATTGCTATAATGCTTGGTGGCATTGTTGGTTTCGCAACCATGGGCTTGCAAAGCGCACTGTGTCCGGGCGGTTCCTCAAACCAGGCATACGAACTGCTGGGTTCTCAGGACAGTGAGTGAAGCAATAGAGCGACGAGTCGGTCTGGCTAACCAACCTCAGTGACCCTCAGCATTGCCGGTCACGCCATGAGCATCAACCAGTCAAAGCCCTTTGGCAGTGTCAACTTTTACGAACTGTCCAAACAGATGCCTGGGCAGGACATCACCCCATACTTCAAGCGCACGGCCCAAGATTACCCAGATTGCACAAGTAAAGCGAGGTACGCGTCGACACCCCTGTGCAGCAATCCGCAAACGGAGTGCATCCTGGAGCAGTTGAGCCCAAAGGCGCTTCAGACATACCAGATCCAGAACAAGACGCTGTACGAGGGCTATTCGTGGGACCAGGTGGCACAGCTCAGGGACTACCTCGTCATCGACGGCTGGGTGCTCAACATGGGACCTTACATCAAAGCCAACCCCAATCCAGTGAACGACGACCCCGTCGACGGCATCATCCGCCGCGCCCTCGGAAACCAGTCGGATTCGGGCAAGGACGTGACAAGGCAGTTTTACAGCTCGCCGGAGAGCAAGGATGCCATCAAGTGCTTGACGACTCGATACCTCGCGGGCAAGATTGACAAGGTCACACCGGGATGCTTTGTTGCTGCCCTTTTCCTTTATGCGTCGCTCATCATCATCCTCTCTGTCGTTTTAGTCCGCTTTTTCATGGCCATTATCTTCTCATGGTTCATCTCGCCTCGTCTGGTGGAGAAGAAGTCGCGCTACGGCAGCACAGGTATCGCGCCTACAGTTCTTCCCGAAGGTGCCAACGTGTCGATTCACAACAAGAACGGCACGGCGCCATGGGCGCAGTCCAACCGCAAGGGCGGCAAGAACGCCCCCACCAATGCTCTGGCTCGCAACCCATCGCCGCAACCCATCATGAGCCTGGATCGTATCGGCTCGGAGCTCTTCACCGTCTGCCTCGTCACATGCTACTCTGAAGGTGAGGAAGGTATTCGCAACACCCTCGACTCGATCGCGTCGACGCACTACCCCGACTCGCGTAAGCTGTTGTGGGTCGTATGTGACGGCATGATTACCGGCGCTGGTGAAAAGCAGAGCACACCCGACATTTGCGTTGGCCTTCTCGATGCCGACCCGCGTTTTGGCAACCCCCAGCCCATGGGCTACATTGCAGTCGGTCAGGGCGCAAAGCGCGAGAACCGCGCCATGGTTTACGCCGGTCATTTTGGTAAGTCGAGGCCGCGTGACGTGAGCTAACAGCAGTCACGAAAAGCGGACACCGCGCGCCAACAGTAATGGTGGTCAAGTGTGGCATGCCGTCTGAAGCAAACGACGCCAAGCCCGGCAACCGCGGCAAGCGCGACTCTCAGCTCATCCTGATGAACTTCTTCTCTCGCGTCACCTACAACGACCGCATGACGCCGCTTGACTACGACCTGTTCCGCAAAGTGCAGACGCTCATGGGCGTGACACCGGACTTCTTCGAGGTGTGCCTCATGGTGGATGCCGACACCAAGGTGTTCCCCGACTCTCTCAGCAAGCTCGTCAGCGCCATGGCCAACGACAACATGATCATGGGCGTGTGTGGCGAGACGCGTATCGCCAACAAGCGCCAGTCGTGGGTGACCATGATTCAGGTGTGGGAATACTACATCTCGCACCACCACATGAAGGCGTTCGAGTCCGTATTCGGTGGTGTGACGTGTCTCCCCGGCTGTTTCTCGATGTACCGAATCAAGGCGCGTAAGGACACGGATACCGACTGGGTGCCTGTGCTCGTCAAGCCTGAAATTGTGCGCGAATACAGCCAGTCGGACGTTGTGACGCTGCACCAGAAGAATCTGCTTCTTCTTGGTGAAGACCGTTTCCTATCGACCATCTTGCTCCGCACGTTCCCGAACCGCCGCAACATTTTCCTGCCCCAAGCTCGATGCCGGACGATCGCACCTGACACATTCTCGGTGCTCCTGTCGCAGCGTCGCCGCTGGATCAACTCGACTGTACACAACCTCATGGAGCTTGTGCGCGTGCGCAACTTGTGCGGCACGTTCTGCTTCTCCATGCAGTTTGTCGTCTTTATGGATCTCATTGGCACAGTTGTCCTCCCGATCGCCATCTGCCTTACGTTTGCTCTTATTATCAACTCGATCCTCAAGCCTCCCCGCGCATTCGAGGAAGCGATCCCGCTCATGCTTCTTGCGGCTGTGCTTGGTCTGCCTGCAATTCTGATTATCATCACGACGCGCAAGGTTATCTACGTCGCTTGGATGCTCGTCTACCTGCTCGCGCTACCGGTGTGGAACTTTGTTCTGCCCGTGTACTCGTTCTGGCACTTTGACGACTTTTCGTGGGGCGAGACGCGCAAGGTCGAGGGTGAGGTGGTTGACAAGTCGGGCCACAGCGACAAGACGGCCGTGTTTGACGGAACGACGATCCCGCTGCGTCGCTGGGACGACTGGGAACGCTCGCGTCTGCGCAAGCTCCGTCGCGAGGAGAAGCGGCGACGCGAGATGGAGCGCATGCACGGACAGGCCTTTTACGGCACCGACAGTGGCGACCTGCTTGCACCAGACCGCGGGTTTGCTCGCGACTACGACAGCGACGCGGGCTCGATCATCTCGACCGAGGAGGACATGTGGGGTGGTGACGTTGGAGGCTACGACGAGCACAACCCGTCATATCCCCCGCCGCCGGCAGCACTGCCCCCAGAGACGCGCGCGTTGCCAGGCCCTACCATTGGCATGGACGAGATGGCGCAGATGCTCGACCAAGGGTTCGAGGAGCCTCCCGCCGCGGCATGGAGGCAAGATCGCCGTGCACCGTCACCTCTGCACCGTCCTGTCATGACGTCGTCCAACCAGGGCAGTCCCATTGGCGTAGGCGCGTACGCGCAGGACCAGTACGCCGGTGTCGCGCCAGGACATGTACCGGTCAATGGCGAGAGCACGAGCGTGGAGGCACGCACCAACGGACATGCGCGACAGAGGTCGGCAGGCACAAACCCCGACGGCCCGTACGGGCAACCGAGCCCGAACGGGTACGGCCCCCTGGGGCCAGTGTAACACGCCACAGCAGTGGCGGTGTATGACTTTGGACACGCATTCATACTTGCATTGTAATAGATTGGCCGCAGCACACACACGCGGTGCCGCATGCATGGGCCCGACCGCGCAACGCGTCGCGGCAGTTTTGATCTCACCAAAGTCGAGGAGTTGCTTGTGAGTGCATGCTGATAACAGCCTGACTCTCACTTCACCATGCCACAATGATGCATGGCTAATCGCTATGTACAGCGCATGTGTAGCGCCGCCATCTATATACAACAGGAGGTGGGCAGACTCGTTCTTGAGGCAGCCTCGCGACTACGCCGCCACGAGGCCGCGCGCACGGATAGCCTCAGCGACGGTCTCGACCTCGACACAGGCATGGCGGATTCGTTCGTCCCAGCGTTCAGTCCAGGACACGGGCTCGACGGCGCGGTCCTCGCGCTCGATGCCCAGACCGCCCGCCGTGCCCTGCTGGTCGGCGTCGGCGTCCTCGTGCCACCCCTCAAAGTAGAGTAGTCCCGACGGCTGGTCGATCCACGCGCGGAGTCTGACATTAGCGGTGACGTCGGTGGATCCGGAATCCGCGACGAGCAGCGGATGCGCAAACAATGGCAATGGTGGGCGCCAGAGGCGCGAACAGCTCTTGGCAGGAACAAGGCGCTGGCGTACGGCGCTGGCAACGTCCTGAACGCCGCGCCACACCACCCCTACCATCACCACCGCGCGCCACACAACACACTCACCGTCCTTGCTCTATCATCTTGCGCGCAACGGTCTCAGCCGCGCGGGCGTCCAGGCCCAGTAGCGCCCCGAGGCCGTCAAAGCTGATGTTGTCGTACACCTGCTGTCAGCTGCCTTACACCAGTGTGTCCTTCCGCCTATCGCTTCTCACCTTTGCGCACGCGCCGACGTTATGCTCGCGCACGGCGCGTTCGAGAACCGTGCCGCCGCCCTCAACGAGGGCCTTCTGGTGCTGCGCGAGGCCGGCCTCAAACTCGGCCACCTCGGCAGGACGTACAATGTACTCGAGCAGCATGTGGCGGAGAATAGAGCCGAGGTGTGGGGGAAGGGAAGCGTGGACGCGCTCGTCGCGGTTGAGCTGGGCCAGGAGGCGGAGGCGCTGTGGACCCGCCGGCGCGAGGATACAGCACGTCACGGCCTGTCCCAGCATCAGGAGCCGCTCTCCCTCGTCAATCAGCCCGTTCAGCGATACGTCGTGGTACACGCGTGCTGCTTCCGTGAAGCGCGCGCCGTAGTCTAGGAGTCGCGCCTGCGAGAGCCGGAACGTCAGCTGCTGCGTCTTGTCCGTCTCGGGATTAATCAGCAGCGACGCCCGCGAATAATATGTCTGCGCCAGACCGGATTCCTCGCACTGGCGTTAGCGGGTGCATTACGAGAACAGCGGCATAGGAGTGCCTTCAAGCGCCGTGACTCACCTCAAGTAGCAGGCGGACGATCAGAAGGTAGACGCCGAGTTTCTCTTCGTCGGAGACGAGCCTGAGGTCAGCAGTGCTCTAGTAGCGATCTGGCCCTCGCGCGTGCTCACCGGCTGCTGCCGTCCAGGGGGATTTTCATGAGGGTGCGCGCCGCGCCGAGCCAGTCTTCCTCTTCCTGGAGGATGGTGCTAAGGGCATGCCTCAGCGCCGTCGTCTGCTCTTCACACCATCCCGCGCTGTCACCCTCGAGCACGCCCTCAATCGCCGCGCGGCGCATGTCGCGGCGACTCGCGAACGACGAGGCGCCAAGCGTCGACCACTTGGCCATGTCGTCCGCTCCCTCCGCACCGGCCGTGACGCCCCCGCCGCCCTCGTTCTTCAGTCCGCCGGCTAAAGCAGCCACATATGCGCCGAGTACGCGCCGGCCGACGACAAGCGGCACGCTCGTAGAGGTCGTAAAGTGCCGCCCGTACGCTACTAGGTCGGAAACGTTCGGCGACGCCAGCACATCCTCGAGCAGCGCGAGGTACGCGTCGATGCGCTCGCGCTGGTTCCTGCTGTCAACGGGGTAGCGGAATTCACGCACGATATGCCCGCCGTAGACGCGAGCTTGCTGCCCAGGTCGCTGTCGACGTCCATGGTGTGTGCGGATCAGGCTGATGATGCGTTGACGTCAACGAAAGGGGGCGTGGTAGCATTAGCCAAAGTCAATTGGCAGGGACCATCTTCTATTAGGCCACTACAATTACAATAGGTTGCATCACGTGACACGTGCCAGGTCACCCCGTCGCCGTCATCGTCACCGCCCTCGACAGCTGCGTGTGTCTCTTCATCCAACTCTCCAACTCATCCACCATGTCCCGCCTCCCGCCGCTCGTCATCGACAATGGCACGGGCTACACGAAGATGGGGTGAGTGTGGGCCGTTTGAGGCGGCGTTACAGCGTGGAAGAGGAGCGCGGGGAGGCGCTGCAGCTTTCGTTCGATATGGGCGACGTCGGCCGGGGAGCCATTGAAGTCCCAGTCTCCTTGTCTTGTGCTAACGCTCAGCTTTGCCGGTAACACGGAGCCGTCGTTCGTGTTTCCAACGGTGATTGCGACCAAGGACGCGGCGTCGACAGGCGGGTCGAGCGCAGGACGGCGCCCAGCTCCCCCCGTCGCGGCCAAACCCGGCCACCTCGCCAGCAAGCGCGGCATCGAGGACCTCGACTTTTACATTGGCGACGAGGCGATAGCCAACTCCAAGTGAGTAGGGTGTGGGGCCGCTTCCAGCATTGGTGCTTTCAGCATTGCCGATGATGAAAGCGGCAGGCGCAGTCAGTGGAAGCAGGCGCACTGCCCTGGCTTCCGAACAGCCTTCGCTGCCCGAGCTTGGTCGGAGGCCGCGCGCCGACACACACCCCGAATGCACGCCTGACGCCAGAACCTACGGCCTGCACTACCCTATCCGGCACGGCCAGATCGACAACTGGGACCAGATGGAGCGGTTCTGGGAACAGAGCATCTTCAAGTACCTGCGCGCCGAGCCCGAGGACCACTATGTGCTGCTCACCGAGCCGCCGCTCAACCCGCCCGAGAACCGCGAGAACACGGCCGAGATCATGTTCGAGTCGTTCAACGTTGCCGGCCTCTACATTGCCGTCCAGGCTGTGTTGGCGCTCGCCGCGTCGTGGACCAGCTCAAAGGTCACAGAGCGGACGCTGACTGGTGTTGTCATCGACTCGGGAGATGGTGTGACCCGTGAGTAGTGTGTGGGGCGAGAGAGGCCAGAGCCCGCGGAGCGATGAGATTGTGCACTTGGTTGAAGTCTGGCTTCACTCGTGCCTCTATGTGGAGTTCTCTGCTTCCCACTCAACCCAATATCGACTTTGCTGACAGCAGACACCATTCCCGTCGCCGAGGGCTACGTTATCGGCTCGTCGATCAAGCACGTGCCGATTGCGGGCCGTGACATTACGCACTTTGTGCAGAAGCTGCTGCGCGACCGCGACGAGACGTCCAAGATCCCGCCCGAGGACCAGATGCGGGTGGCCGAGAAGATCAAGGAGGACTACACCTACGTCTGCCAGGACATTGTCAAGGAGTTCCGCAAGTACGACGCCGACCCGTACAAGTACTTCGCGCGCTTCGCCGGCGAGCACACGGTGACTGGGAGGGTGAGTCCACTTCAAAGGTCGCCTTGGCGACCTCTGCGCTGCTGTCCCGTCTAACCGCAGCAATACGAAATCGATGTCGGGTACGAGCGTTTCCTCGCGCCGGAGATCTTCTTCAACCCCGAGATCTACTCGTCCGACTTTTTGACGCCGCTGCCCGAGGTGGTCGACACGGTGATCCAGACGTCGCCGATTGACGTGCGACGCGGGCTGTACAAGAACATTGTGCTGTCGGGCGGTTCGACAATGTACAAGGACTTTGGGCGGCGTCTGCAGAAGGACCTCAAGGCGATCGTGGACTCGCGCATCTCGCTGTCCGAGGACCGCAGCGGCAACCTCATGCGCTCGTCGGGCGTTGAGGTCAACGTCATCAGCCACAAGCGCCAGCGCTACGCCGTGTGGTACGGCGGCTCCCTCATGGCGTCCACCCCCGAGTTCTACAACTCGGCGTACTCGCGCGCCGACTACGAGGAGTGCGGCCCGAGCCTTGTCCGCCGGTTCTCTGTGTTTGGCAGTGCTGCCTAGGGCGCCGGCAGAGGCACGTGGCCACGGCAGCTAGTGCGTGTGGCGCTGGTATGCATCGATAGAGGCGTTGTAGCTATGAAAGATGAACGGGATGTGAATCGCCAGAGTGGGGGCGTTGTGGCTGGCGCCCGGTGCCCGGCTGATCCCCACGCGGCCCGGCACAACGTCACGACGTCACCATAGAGTTGTCACCCCAGGGTTCGACCGGCATGTCCACATCCTGACCCCACGACTTCCACGACATCACTTCGGTGTCGTCGCGTTCACACTCTCAGTCAATGATCGCTCCCTCGTGATCACCACAGCACGCCAACGACGTCGTCAGCTGTGCACATTGCCCACTCGGCTCGTCTCATCTGATCGCGCGTGCCATCTTCGCTAACGGTGCTACCGAGCCCACGCGAGTATAAACACGCAGCAGCGGCATTTCACCTGTGACCATTCCACACCCCGGTATCAACCCGCGCCCCCCGTCCCGTCGCCCGCGATGGCGCCCGTAGACAAACACCCCACGTTTGCTGTACGCCCCAGGCGCAGGTCATCGTCAGCGCACGACGCCATCGCTGCTGACCTCGCTGCGCGCCGCCCACGCCGCCTCAGTGTCGGCTCGCGCCGGCCGCCTCCTACTGCGCTTGAGCGCGCGCTCGAACGGCCCCAGTTGCTCGTAGGCGGTATTTGTGCCGTCGTCTTTATGTGAGTACCGCGCGCGGGCGCCTCCCATACCCCCGCTTGCGCTGACGCCAGCCTCGGCACTCTCCTCGCAACCCACTACGAGACCTCGCTCTCGACGTCGGCGCTGCACCACGTCCACGGAACCGTCCCCGCGCGCACAGCCTACTTTGCGCGCAAGAACAATGCGATCAACACCATGTTCGTCAAGCGCGCATGGGGGTGGACAGCAGGCCTGTACCTCGTCCACTTGTGGACGTCGCCTCCGCGCCCGTACGCGGCATCTACGGCTGCCGCCACAGGACGCGTCAACCCCGCCCTGCACGCTGGAACTGTCAGTGTTCGGCGTAGCCGCGCACAGCGCTTCGCCGCGCTCGTCCTCGCTACACTTGCCTGGATCCTTTTCACTGCGTGGTGCTTCGGTGCCGGCCTAGGCGACAGGATAATCCAGGCTAGCGGGGGGACTTGCTCTGTGCCCCTTCCACCCGGGCTCGTCGACGTTGGAGCGCTCGAACCACTCCTTCCCGAAGGCCACACGGCGCCCATCGTGCATACCCCCACACACGACCCGCACGTTCCCGGCTCGGCAGCGCGCGAAGCACTGTACATGCCCCTCCCGCAGAGCTTTTGCGCGCGCCACGTCCCACTCACACCGCATACCCACCCTCGTCTGTACGATGTGCTCCACGCGGCGCACGAAGACATTCATCGGGCGCTACACCTGCCCCCACCACGCTGGAGCGGCGGATTCGACGTAAGCGGCCACGCCTTTCTCCTCACCATGGGCGCGGTGCTCCTCGCCGCCGAGCTGGCACCAAGCTGGCGCGCAGCGCTCGCACGATACCGCGGCCAGCGCTCGGCCCCCGCGCAGCTCCACGGAATCCGCGGGTTGATCCACTCGATCTCGACAGCGCTCGGCACGGTCCTCGTCGTCCTCTGGATCTGGATGCTCCTCATGACAGCCGTGTACTTCCATGACCCGCACGAGAAGCTTGCAGGCCTCGCGCTGGGCCTCCTCGCTCCCGCAGTGGTCAACTACGTCACCCCCGGCGCATCGACCCCAGTGATCGAGTACAAGGTTCGCGGTCCTACACGCCGCCCTGCACCATCCTTCTCCGACGATGTGCCCCCGCACTCGCCGGTGTTCACAAAGTCGCAGGTTGAAATCCCATCCGCGCCGCCGTCGATCGAGAAACCCCAGCCCCGGCGCCGCACAGCAGGTAACGGCAGCGTTGACACGCTGCCAGACTCGCCACTCTCGCCGCTCTCGCCCACACCCGTTGCCCGGCGCGACACTCTCACCCTTCTTGAAGAGGAGGCCGCGAAGCGCGGCGTCTCCCCAAAGGTCGTCGCCGAAATGCCCGCGGCATCGCATAACAGTAGCGAAGCGCATCTTCACCAGGAGTAGGCGGTAGTAGGCCGCTCGCGCAGGGGGCGAGCGCGACGACCAGGTCCCGGCGGCAGGTGCCACCGTCGTCGGACGCCTACTGAGCAGTCGTGGACATCGACTACCGTCGCTGCAGAGTTGTCGGCGGGCCTTTGTGACGACCTAGTGCGTTGTCGATCTTAGCTGTTGTCGGGTCCGCCTGACACTCCTCTTCATTGCCATTCCAATCTCTATGCCACACACGACTCTGCACATGCACGTTTCAGCTATACTTCCCCCACGGGCGCGTGCTCGCGTCGCACGCGCCACACGCACCGCCGTAGCAAAAATGTAGTATCCGTCACATCCATGTATACGTAGACTAATTATTAGAACAAGCTTGCCTGACGCTGAGGCTGTGCGAACGTGTTCTGGCCCGCGAACGGCGATCCCGCGCCAAACGGTCCACCTGTGCCCTGTGTCCCAAATGCTCCTGCACCTGCACCTCCTGCACCGCCGCCGCCGCCACCACCCATCGCGTGGAACGGGTTTGAGCCCGTGTTCTGCCGCTGGAGTGGCGCAGGGTGCTGCGATGCCAGCTGCTGCCCGAACGACGACGTCGGCTGGAACCCCGTGGGTTGCGAGCTCAAACCTCCTGCGCCGCTGCCGCCGTTCGCGCCCGTGTTTGAGCCAAACTGCTGTCCGAACGCTGACGAAGGCTGGAAGCCCGTCGCCTGTGTATTGAGGCCGCCGGTGGTGCCGTTTGCGCCGGTATTGTTGAACTGCTGTCCAAAGGCTGACGAGGGCTGGAACCCCGTTGCCTGCGAGTTGAGTCCACCAGCGTTGCCGCCGTTCGCTGTGCCGCCAGGCGTCGCACCGCTCGGTGTACCGTTACCGCTTGCTGCGCCGAACGGGAAGCCCGTCATCTGCGACGACATTCCATTTGCCCCCGGTGTGCCGCCCATGGCATCGGGCGTCGATACCGTCGGGCCACTAGTAAACGACGGCTCAGAGATGGGCGGTAAGCTGTCGGCCAGCTGCGCACCAAAGTTGGACGACGGCTTGAACGGTTTCACCGTCGAGCCGCCAAAGCCAGTGCGCTGCGGCTGCAGGAAGCCCGCAGTGGTTGCCGACCGGTTAAGGTTGGCGCCAGGCGACGGCGTAGGGCCGTCAGTGCCCATCGACATGGACGAGAACTGGGTAAAAAAGTCGTCGGTCGACGACTTTTGTCCTGGCTTGTCCATCGCGAACGCCGACGCAATGTCCCCCATCGCCGAGCCTCCCTGCGCCTTGGTGTTGGACGAAGACGACAGTGGGTCAAAGTTCCATGGGTCGTTCGATGCCTGTGGCTGCTGCTGCTGCTGCTGCTGTTGCTGCTGCTGAGTCCCCATGCCCGTCTGGGTTGGGTTCAGACCATCCGCCAAGGCGAATTGGTTCTGGAACCGCTGGTGCTGCAGCTCGTTCATGCTCGGCTGCTTGGGCTGCACCGGCGCAGGCTGGGGGATACCGCCTGGTGGCGCGAACGGGTTGTTCGAGCCGGTCTTCTGCGCAATGAGCGGCTTGGGTGACGTGGTACCGCCAGCGCCACCCGCAGGCGTCGAACCCGGCCGGTAGTCGTGAGGCTGCTGCTGGCCGCCGAATGGCGACGCCGAGTGCGAGAACGAGCCGTTCATACCGCCCATGCCGCCACTGCCGAGGCCGCCGGCACTCATACCGCCGCCACTCATACCCGGCATGCCGTTGAGGTTGGTGTTGAGCGACAAATCGCCCATGCCCGTGTTCTGCGGCATCTGCATCATGCTCTGGCGGAAAGGGTTTGGGCCTGTCCTCTGCGGCATGAGGAAGCCCGTTTGCTGTGGCTGCATGCCAGTCTGCTGAGACTGCATCGGCGGGAACGGATTGTTGTGATTCGGCTGGTTGAGAAGCGACGTCTGCTTCTGCTCCGGTGGCGGCGACTGCGACTGCCCAAACGGATGCTGCTGTGCGTGGCCAGGCGTAAACGAAAGCGAGCCCTGGCGTTGCTGCGACTGCGAAAACAGGCCACCGCCCGTTTGGCTTGGCTGAAGGAACCCGGTCTGCTGCTGTTGCTGGAAGCCGGTGGACTGAGGCTGGAGGAACCCAGTCTGTTGCGGCTGCATGAAACCGCCGCCCCCGCCGGGGAACCCGGTCATTTGTGGACCCATGAAGCCCATGCTCGACTGGCGGAAAGGATTCGGCGCACCGGTCATCTGCATCTGCATGGGCATCTGGCCAAACTGGTTCATGCCGCCCATGCCGCCCATGCCGCCGCCCATGCCGCCGCCCATGCCGCCACCCATGCCGCCACCCATACCCATCATGCCCGAGTTCATCGAGTTGATGCTGCCGCTCGCGCCAGGGCCCATGGACGACGACGCTCCGCCATGCTGGTCGGTCTCAATCGAGTCGAGGAAGTCCTGTATCTTCTGCTGCGCGTTGGCGACCGGCGCTGGTGGCTGGGGCGTCTTGGGCTTGTCGTCCGACTTGAGGTCCTCCTTCTTGCCAGCGTCCTTGCTCCCGTCCTTGGGCGCTGGCGAGCGGCTCTTGCTGCGGCCCTCCACCACACCCAGCGACTTCTTGTACTCCACCCGGTTCTGCTCAAAGTTGGGGTCATTCAGATACTCCTCGAGAGCCTTGACAAGGGAAGTAGGAGCGTGTTTGAGGTTAGGAACGGGCACGTTGACCACGTTGTTGAGCCTTCGCGCAATCGCCAAGTAGTCGACAACTTTATCCGTCTGCTTGATAAAGCTCTTGTATATCTCGAACGCCTCGGTCGCGTCGACCTTGGACATTTCAAAGTAGTGCTCCAGTATGTTGCACACGCCCTCGTTACCGGCCTGAAAAAGCACAAGCAGGTCTTTGATCAACATGCGGAAAGCCAGGACCGTATTCTCGTCGCGCAGATCGTCATCATAGAACTGGCGTCAGCGGGGTGTTGCACCTCTTCGTACTCACCGTACACCGAATAAGAGCGTCAAGGACTCGCTGCACCTGCTTGACCTCGCGGAGCAGGCCCTTGTCTACAGGCAGGTGCCTCAGGCGGCGTGCCTTGGCTGACGGGTGAGCACTCTGACATGCACGCTCGCTTACAGTTCGCGCCAAGACCCGAGCTGCGGCGGTTGCTCTCCGTTTGGAGATAAACGAGGTCGTGCTTGAGGTCGCGGAAGGAGCGGATGCGAGTGTCGAGATAGTACGCGTACGTGCCCATGTTTGACGGTGGGTGGTAAGCTGCGCGAGTGAGCAGCTGGCAGTGGGGTGGTGACTTACGGCCTGGACCCTCTGGTGCGGCTTGCACATTGCGCAGGCGGAGGATGTCTGAGCGACTAAGAAACTTGAGCAGCGCCTCGCTTGATCCAGACCGCATAAGCTGGTGCAGCACGATCAGCGCCTTGAATACGACCTGTGTGTGAGTGTTGGTCGGACGTGGCTGCATACCACAGGGTTCGAGTCGCGCAGGCGCATCGATAGCGAACGCGTGATGTCGTTCAGCGCTGCCTCGTCGAACGTCGCTGAGATGAGCGAGCTGGCGTCAGATCGTGCGTGCGTTGTGGTTTAGGAGCTCGGGGGCTGTCTGCAGGACGTCTGCAATCCAGCCCCGACGGCGCCGAGTTGCGCATTTGGCGTTGCTAATCGCTGGAGCCGTTCTAACAAACACCATGCAAGCCCGCACAGATCGCAACTCACTCTAGATACTGTGATGCGTCAGCGAACCAATGCTCTGCGTGGCGATGCAAACGCTATACACACCTTTTGCTTTGGCGGCGCATTCTTAGGCTTGCACGCCAGCTTGACGATCTTGTCGTAGTCCTGCCTTGGCATTGTGCCGAGAAATCACGGGGTAGTGTGGGATGGTATGAGACGAGGGCGTACAGTCGAACTGCAGTTGGCCACACAGCACCGGCGTTGGCAGCTCCGGGTCGACGTCCTAGCAGAGACTGGTCCTTGTTTCCGTCAGAGGCGCTGGCCCACGCACAGAGTTGCGAGCCCAAGGTGGCAATGCAACTGTCGAGCGGGACAGTGAAAGACCTGATGCCAGTGGGATTGCGTTGGTTGCGCACACACAAATGCGCGCGGGCAAGAATGGCAGAATGCGCTCAGGTCGGATGGAATCTGCCCTTGCAGGGTGGTGGAGCACGAGCGTCACTGGTGCGCGCTGGTCCGTGTGTTTTTTCTGTTGTTGCGAGAGAGAAACGGGAAGGATATGAGAGCAGAGCGGGCCTGAACTTTGACGTGTGTCGCTGTAGCTGATCGCTTCGGCGTGCTTGCAGTAGAGTAAATGGCGAGAGTGAGTTTGTAAGAAGTGAGTTTGTAAGAAGGCTAGACGACGAGGTCGGGTCGGTTGTTGGGGGGACGGGGGGCGGGCGGGGCAGGAGAGAGAAGACTCAGAGTGGGCTACGGGCGGCCGCGCGGGGAACAGGTCATGGAGCAGCACGATTGCGCAGGCAGGCACCTAATAACATCACGTGACCTTACCTCATTGCGGCATGTACCTCTGAGCTCTAAGGATTGTGACCTGCAGGGCTCGTTCGTCAACGTCGCTCGTAATCGTTCACCACAAATAGAAATATCCGCTGCCTAACAGGAAATGGCATATGCAGTTGCAGCTGTACAAGAGTTGTTCTCAGCAGTGCGCTCGTAAAGTACTCAGACTAGCCGCGAGCACTGCCATGAGCCAAGCGGAGTGTTGCATCGCATCCCCCGTTGCTTCTCCTGACACCCCGGAGCTCGTTTCTCATGTAACGCAACAGCGGCACCAATGGCACGGTCAGCGGTAGATAATGGTACTGCAGAGATGGCATTACAGGGGCGGTGCAGCCGCTGGGTACAAATATTCGACACTTTATGTCTGAAAACACGGATGAGGTGGTAATGAGGCATTGCCAGATGCGTTGTGGTGGTGTGGAGGTGGGGGGTGGGGGTGGGATGAGGATGCGGTGTAAGGATATGATGGTTGGTAGGGATCAAAGGAATCGGAGCGTTTTTTACGTGCCATCAAACGTGACCTGAACGTCGCCCAGCAAGGAAGAGACGACAAGAGCGGAACCCTTGCCCTCGACACCGTGCTGGATGTCCTTGGGCCGAGGCGTGTCCATCTCAGGCCACACCCACGTTGCGGCACCAGTGACAGTGGTTGGCGACCTGGATTCGTCTGTGACATTAAAGCCGCCAAAGTCCGTCCCGTTGAGGTCGATGGGGCCGCGACACACGACACGCTTGCGGCCCACGTTCGCGGGGTCGTCCGCTGCCGGGTTCTCGAGCGGCGGAAGGCGGATCGCGCCCCACAAACTCTCGAGCGCAAATGGCCCGACAAAGTTGGGGTGCATCGAGACGTCGATCATGCCGCTCTGCGACCGCACACACGTCTGCAACGCCGTGCTCGGCGGGTGATGCAGGTATGCGACAAAAATGAAGCCCTCGTTGGTGAGGAACGTCGTGTTGACCGTGTGGTCAGGCGGTGTAGGCACGTACGCCGCGCTCAGTGCGCTGCCGAGCGACTCGGCGTTGCCGTCGTCGTCGGCTAGATGTTCCTTGTCGCTGACATTGTACCGTGACGACAGCATGCTGCGCTTGCTGTTGGCGCCGTGCGGCATCGGGATTGTGCTCGAGATGGTCGTGCTGTTGTCGCCCCTGTTGTCGGGGTCGGCAATAATCACGTTTGCCAGGATGGTGCCCGACGTAGAGTTGACCATGAGTTCGTTTGACACGTTGAACGTTCCTTGCACCGTGTTTTCAGCACCGTTGATGGTACAGGATTCGACGGCGAGGTAGTCGGCCACAACACCAGCGCCCCTGAATGTGGCGCTGATCTCGACGTCACCAAACAACGCAACGTTGTGCATGTCGCCGATGCGGGTACCCATCTGCGCGAGGTCGAGGTTTAGGCTGGGAACGTACACGGTCTCGTTTGGGCTTTGCAATACGCTTGGTGGTAACCGGATGACAACATGGAACGCTGGAGTGATTCGGGGGTCAAGAAGGAAAAGGCCGTCGATGGGTGTGCCCTTGTCTATTTCTGTTGGCGTGTAGATACCAACGCCAGCGGATCCGTCTTCGCGAGTCATCTTGCATACGTGAACGACATCGTCCAAGTCGCGGTCCGTGGCGTATCGCGCCAGCACGTCGATGCGAATTTGACCCTCGTCTCCACCTTTGACGACGTCTTCCGGCCCGTTCGAACCTATAATCTCTACTGTGCCAGTCGCGGCGAGCCCTCGGGCAATGATATAAAGATCATGCTCCAAAGCGGTCATGTTGTTGTGTGTCGAGTTGAGCGGGAACGTAAACGTCGAGATGTAATGGGCAAAGCTTGGTGATGTGACGGCGAGCTGAGTGAGATTACTAGTCGAGTTGAGCAGGGAAAAGTTGTTGCAGTCGCTCATGTGACCGTCTTCTGGCTTTGGCCCATCGCGCTTGGCATCATAGGTCATGTTGAGGTCGGAAATCTGGTAGCTGATTGACCCGCTCCCGTTATCACCCGGCCACCTTTCACCTTTTTGCTTAACGTCCGAGCCCTTGTCGTGCGCCAATGCGGTTGTGAAACCAGACGCAAGACCAATGGCAAGTACAATGCCCATGGCGAGCAACACAAGGAGGGCGATCCACCACTTGCGGTATTTGCGCCACATGGTTTTCATTTCCGGAGGCACAGGGATGTTGGGACGAGGGGGGATAGGGATGCCGTGCCATCGACGGCGCGTGGAGCCACGTCCAACCACCAAGCCCTCGAATGGCTTTGGTTCAGACGAGCTGTCGACGGCGGTGGAAGATGATGGCAGTCGTCGCAAAAGGTCAAAGCGTCGTCGGGAGGACGAGGAGGATGCAGCAGAAGAAGACGTTGAAGCGTGCGAGATGCGGCTCGTGCTTCGTCCCAGACCCTGACCGACAGAGGCGTGTTCGAGGGGGTCCAGGTCTCGCCGCGCAGAATATGGTGGTGCTGGGTCATACGGCACTGCAAACGCGTCTGCAAATGGTCCATTGCCGTAGGGGTAGGCAACGGGCGCCGCAGGGTTGAGGGCGTAGGTGGCCTCTGGAAGGGTGGGTGCGACGTCCACCAACTGGTCCTCTGGCACCGTCACGAGCGAGGCCGTGCTCTCACGGAACAGCCTTGGGTCCTTTTCTGGGTCGGGCGGAATGATCATGGTGAAGAGGAGAGGGGATGAGGAAAAGTGATAAAGAAGGTTGTGGGGTCGGTGGGCGGCGAATGCACCGAGACAAGCTTGCGTCTACAAGAAAAGAGACGGGCGTTGGTAAGGAGCGAGTGTAGCAAAAATGCTACTAATCAAGGTCGGTGTGCCCTCCCAGCAATGGATAGGTTGTCGAGGTGAGAGTAAAAGATGGGAAACGCCGAAATGCAGAGTGGTGTGTGGACAGCCTCAGACGGGAAGCATCGCGCGCGCGCTTCGGGGGAGGCAAGTAGGGCGGATCCGCGTCTTGGAGCCGCCGTTTTCGCGACGACGAAGAGTGCGCGGGGGGTCGAAATGTCGCGTCGAGGTCGACGTGAGAGGGTGAAGAGGGCCTGCGGGGGGTCGGATGAAAGTGTTCAAAGGGGTGTAGATGGGGAGTGAAGGAGGTTGAAGGAGCGGGGGGTTTGGGTGAAGTGGTGGTGAAGACGAGGTGTGTGGTGGTGTGGTTGGTGGGAAAGAGCACCTCTCCCAAGCCCCCCCCCCTTGCCTGTTGCCTGTTGCCTGTTGCCGCCGCCGCTGTGCCACTCGGTGTGCACACACCAACCCTGGCATCCCCTGGGCCACTTCCCGAATTAGGCGTGCAAGGGAAGGTCTTCACCAGGGGTGACACGGTGACGTAGCGGACACTTTTGGCCGGAATTACTATTTCCCGTGTCATTGGCAATGCTTTTTGGCAGGCCTACCGTCACAACTGTTGGGTGCCTATTTTGTTGGCCCCAAAACTGCCCGACGTGCCTGAACAGAGGCACTAGGCACACGTCTTTGCCCGAAACGGCGGCAAATTATACTCCCGTCCGTCCCCTGGTTGTGTTTGTGGCATTCATGACAAAGCACCAAAGGCGGTGCAGTGCGGGCAGTGTGTAGCGTGTACGTTAGCTCGCTACGTGCGACCATCTCGTTCACAAACGCGACCAACACCTTCGCGCATACCATCAAAGGGATCACAGGTGATAACTCACCTCCACTGCACAATGCCTGACACTCACAATGACGCGTTGACCATTGAATGTTATGACTTGGTAAACGATTGTGTGCCAAGCTTTGTATGACTGATATGACTGTGCCAAGCTGGCTCCACACCAACGGTCTATGTTCGTCGTCGCCGCCCACGACGCCGATAACCAAGCATGCATAGCCAAGGGCTCGGCCTTGTCATTACTAACGCTTGCAAGTAGTGCTAGCCCAGAGGCTCGAAACTCACGCTCACGCACGGAAGTCGACTGACAACGAAGGGGCGGCCATTGGGAGCAGCGTTCAGGGAAGCGGCCGTACACCTGCGTCTCTGTGGTTTCAACTTTCTCTATTGCCAAGCTTCTACGTGAGGCAGCCGCAGATCCCAGCATGGCTTTTGCGGTGAAGGCGATCGCCGAGAAAGCGCTTGAGTAAAGATTTTGAGTAAGCGGCCCGCAGGTCAGGAGTTGCTTTGCCAACCCAAATCTTTCTTCTGTCTCCTGCCCTGCGAGCTTTGCTGTTATGGCTACGTGGCAGTGCCGGAGGTACGTTGCTTGCATTTCGAGACATTTGTACTGCTACAGAGCTGGTTGGGTCAAGAGGAGGAACTAGGGGCAAACAGCAGCGACGCTGGCGCAGAGACAGCTGAAGCAGAGCTGCTGGCTAACGCCGCACAATCATTCTGCGCCACACGACATGTGCCAGATGCTCTATGCTACGATGGATATGCTGCATGCAGCAGCGGGTAAAGACGCTTCATGCGCCGAGGCCATGGCGGCCGCTATGGCTTCTAGTAAATCATAAATGGGAGACCAAAATCATAGAACTGCAGTTTTGTGCACACGCAGAAGGTTGTTGGGGTGTGCAGTTAGACCTCCAGATCCAGAACGTCCTGGCTCACCCTCGCGCATGGTAAGGTAATCTCTTTTGAGATGAACCTTCCAGCGATGATGGGGTCTGAGCACAGCCTGTGCGGTGGTTTTGGGCCGCTGGTTGGTTGCCGAGATGCCAGTGTAGTCGCCGAGACCGATGATCGGGCGGAGGCAGAGTGGATTTCGGCCCCGCCGCCAATCTCGCCAGCTCGCCAGTCGAGGTGTTCATTGGCCTGCATCACACCGCGTCTCCCCACTACCAATGGTGCATGTGCACACAATCCGCGTGTAGCTCGCCACCCCGTGACCCCCGCCCGATTGCAACAATTGCCCTGGACTCCTATGGGTTGGTGGTTGGCTCGCTCTACGGATTTCAGAAGTCCTAATCACCGCGGGATCGGCACGGAAGAGCCGGCCGGTGATCGTCGGGAGGTTGCAACGTCGGCAGAGGAGATGGTGCTGGGACCAGGTCGCAAAGCGTTGTGTACCCAGGCTTGAGTCGTCGAACCGCGAAAAAGTGCGCCAACGACCTGCCTGTGCTGCTCCCAAACATGACTGCTATCCAGATACATCCCCACGAGCAATACAGGTCTGTACAACATCACTACTTCTTCTTCGCTGCGTTAATGGCTGCGCGGGCAGCCTTGGCGTTGTCGAGGGCCGTGGGCATGTCAGAGTGCAGGCAGACGGTGTAGTAGCCCTTGGTCTCTGGAAGAGCGAGCTTGTTGCCCTGCTTGTCGAGGGTAGTGTTGGAGTCGAGGAGGCTAGCCATCTTGCTGCCGATACCGTCAACAGTGGGCGGGTTGCTCTGGGGGACTGAGAGGAGGTTCTTGCCAGCGTCGTAGTCAATGTCAATAAAGACCTCGGGCACAAACGGAATGCCCATCTCGGCGCAGACCTTCTCGTGGGTAGTGCCGGCCAGACCAACGTATGGCAAGGGCGTGCCGTTGGGAGTGAGAGTCTTGTGTGCCTTGAGGAACGCGCGGCAGAGCTTCTCGTCGTCACGCAGGATAAAGTAGAAGGCGCCGTGGGGCTTGACGTGCGAGAGCTTTGCGCCCTCGGCGTCAACCATGGCCTTGAGCGCGCCGAGCTGGTAGAGAGCAAGCGAGTACACCTCGTCCTCGGTCATGTCGAGCCTCCGGCGACCAAAGCCCTTGATGTCGTCGAGACCAGGGTGAGCTCCGATACCCACACCGTGCTTCTTGGCAAGGCGCACCATGCGGAGCATGGTCGCGTGGTCGCCGGCATGCATGCCACACGCAATGTTGGCTGCTGTTAGAACGGTCGCTGCACTGGTGTCGCCACTTACCGAAGTCGATGAGCGGGAAGAGCTCCTCGTCGGGGCCAAGGCGCCAGCGGTAGTAGCCTTCACCCATGTCGCAGTTGAGCGACACGCCGACCTGCTTGAAAGCGTCTGCGGTGGTAGCGGACATCGTTGTTGGTGTGGATGGTATAGTCTGTGGGGGAGTGTGGGGAAGTGTGAGGCTTCAGAGACGCATGTCTCATGCACTTATTTAATGGCGTCGAGATCTTGACAGCGCCCAAGTGGGCGGGGTGGTGAATTGTCTGACACCGGCTTGCGCCGCCCGTAGTCGGTCAAGGAGCTGCACACGCTCTGCAGGCGTTGCCCACTACTCGTTGCTGGGGCGAGAGTTGCATACAAGCGACTGGAATGTCCGCTTCTCGGCCCCAGGCACAGATAACACTAGCTATGGCTCGCGGTAGTTCGCAGATGTCGCCTAGCTCGCCACGCTTGTGTTTTGGCAGGCGTTGGCGAGTGTTGCCTTGACACCCGCTTCGTGGGGGTCCATGGGGCTTCATCGACACTCAACGTCGGCCGCGCCGATGCATTTATCTCCTCTCTTGTTCCATCACCGTTTCAGGTCATCTCAGCTCGGAATGCGCTTTCAAACCATGATAGGCGCCGCAAGATCCCGAGGGCGAGTAGTGGTCGTGTTTGTTTTTGCGCAGAGTGACGATGGACAAGCCTCGCTTTCGACGCCCTGCATACCGCATCTGTGAACGCGGCGTAGCATGGCGCATGTGATCGCGTGATACCGTCTCCTCGTTCAATCCAACCGATCATTCGACAGGAGGGCGGTAATAAGGCATCGCATCAGATCTGGCTTCTGTGCTATAAGAAATGGTTGTCGAGACATGGGAATCGTCACCCACAGGCGACAATGACCGTCTTCCAACCAAAGATCCTGATCGCCAACCGGGGTGAAATCGCCTTGCGCATACAGCGCACGGCAGACAAGCTCGGTGTCCCCACAGTGGGGATTTACACCCTTGCAGATGCAGCTACACCTCATGTCACCGCCGCCGGGGAGTCGCACATGATCGGCGACGGGACCGATCCACGCGGGTATCTCGACATTGACGCCATTATTGACATCTGCAAGAGGAGCGGGGCGACCATGGTTGCGCCGGGCTACGGCTTCCTGTCGGAGAACGCGGCCTTTGCCAACAAGGTCGAAGACGCCGGACTCGTCTTTCTTGGCCCAACTCCCACCCAGATTTCTTCGATGGGTCTTAAGCATGAGGCGCGCGAGGTAGCGAAGAGGGCCAACGTGCCCATTGTTCCTGGCTCTGAGGGTATTGTGGACAACCTGGAGGATACGGTCAAGATCGCCACTGACATTGGCTATCCCGTCATCGTCAAGGCGTCGGGTGGCGGAGGCGGAATGGGCATGACAGTGTGCCGGAACGAAGACGAGATGCGCACCAACTTTGACGCAACGCGTGAGAAGGGCGCAGCGCTCTTCAAAGAGCCTGCAGTGTTTGTTGAAAAGTACATTGAGCGCGCGCGCCACATTGAGGTGCAGGTGTTTGGCAACGGCCAAGGCCACGTTATCCACGCCGGCGAGCGTGAGTGCTCAGTGCAGCGTCGTCACCAAAAGATTATCGAGGAGGCACCATGCGTCCTGTTTGCAACCCCCAAAGGCCAAGAGGTCCGCAAGGCCATTTGCAAAGCCGCGGTCGACTTGTGCAAGTCCATGGACTACCGCGGTGCCGGTACCGTCGAGTTTGTGCTTGACGACTTATCCCCAGACCTAGAATTCTACTTTCTTGAGCTGAACGCTCGTATCCAGGTCGAGCACCCCGTCACCGAGGCCATTCACCCGGGACTTGACCTTGTCGAGCTCATGATTCGCCAGGGCATGAGCTCGAATGGCTCGCTTCCCGCAGATGAGCTAAAGCAGGAACCCCTCCTCAACATTGACGGACATGCCATTGAGATCCGGGTCTACTGCGAGAACCCCCACGCCGGCTTCCAGCCCTCTCCGGGGCAGTTGTTTGAAGTTCAATGGGGCGACGCTGGGACGCGTGGCCGCATTGAAACCTGGGTCAAAAGCGGCACGCTTGTGACTCCCTACTACGACCCAATGATCGCCAAGCTCATCGTCTGGGGCCAGACTCGCGAGGAGGCCATTGACAGTGCCATCAAGTGTCTCGATGAGACCAAGGTTGTGGGTCCGCCGAACAACATTACCTACTGTCGCGCCATTCTCAACACCAAGGACTTTCGCGAGAGCACAGTCACGACAACATGGTGTAACGGCTTTAAGTGGAGCCCTTCCGCCGTCGAGGTTGTTACTGCCGGCATCTCGACAACAGTGCAGGATCTCCCGGGTCGCCGCGTCGGCCTCGGCATGCCTCGGGGTGGACCAGCTGACATGTTGTCTTTTCAAGTTGCCAACATGCTTGTGGGCAACGACCGATACACGGAGGCCTTGGAGTGCACCATGCAAGGCCCCAAGCTCCTCTTTCATGTTGACTCCATTGTGGCCGTTGCCGGTGCCGACATGAAACTTACGATTGACGGCAAGGAAGCTCCCCAGTGGGCCACCCTTCGCATCAAGGCTGGGGAAACCCTGGCCGTCGGCATGGCTGCAGGCAGTCTTGGCCTCCGCTCCTACATCGCAGTCCGCGGCGGCTTTGAGAACGTCTCCGATTTTATGGGCTCAAAGTCGACTTTTACTGGAGCTTCGTTAGGCGGTTATCAAGGCCGCACCCTGTTTTCTGGCGACTTGCTCATGATCTCGTCTGTGTCGGAGGCACCTGAGCTTAGCGTCCTCAAAGAGGCTCGGACCCCACTCACCAACGAATGGATCGTACCTGTCTGCGCCAACGCCCAGTGGGATCTTGAGTACCTGGACAAGGAAGGCATGGAAACACTGCTCTCGGCCAAGTGGAAGGTATCCACCTCGTCGAACCGTTCCGGTCTGCGTCTCGACGGTCCCCGTATCAAGTGGTCTCGAGCAGATGGCGGCGAGGGTGGCGCTCATCCTTCCAACGTTCTCGACCAAGGTTACGCGTAGGTAACTGCCCTGCCGTTCTTCTGACCTTTTCAGCTTTGCATCGCTCAATATCAACGGCGACATGCCCGTGCTTTTTGCTTGTGACTCGCCTGACATGGGCGGCTTTTCAAACGTTCTCGCCGTTGCAACCGGCTCTGTTTGGAAGACGGGCCAGATGCGCCCCGCTGATACTGTGCAATTTGTTCTCGTGACGGTCGAAGAGGCGATGCAGGTGCAAGAGGACAACGAGGAGTGGCTTTCGACAATCACAACGTCCAAAGCTCACCCTCTCAAGCAGCTTACCAAGAGCTCGCAGATCAAGAACATCACCAAGAGCTCTGTCCTTCATCGTATCCCTACCACCGACGACACGCCCGAACGGATCTTCCGCCAGTGTGCCGATGAGTACGTTATTTATGAGGTTGGGCCGATGAAGCTCGATATCGAGGACCGCGTCCGTGTTGAGCTTTGGGAACGTGCGATGAAAGCCGCCAACATTCCTGGCCTCATCTACATGAACGCCGCCGTCCGGTCCAGCATTGTCCACTTTGATCCCAAAAAGATCTCCATGGACGATCTATGCAAGCGCATGGTCGAGATCGATGCTGGGCTTCCCGCCGGTAACAGCGTCGAGCTCGAGACTACCATTCACAGATTTCCCGCGGTGCCGGATGACAAGTGGACCCACGAGTCGATCGAGTACTACATGAAGACTGCCCGCAAAAAAGCAGTTTACCTGCCGAGCAACACACAGTACATTGCCGACAACAACGGTATGACTCTCAAAGACGTCCATGAGACAATTACGATTACGCCATGGCTCGTCCTGGCCCACGGCTTCTTCTGCAATCTGCCCTTCATCATCCCTCTGGATCCCACACGTCGCGTGCTTGGCCAAAAGTACAACCCCTCGCGTACCAAGACATGCGAAGGCGCCATCGGCCTGGCTGGTGTGATTGGCGCTATCTATCCAATCCCATCTGCGGGTGGCTATCAACTTTTGGGTCGGACCTTGTCAACTTGGCAGGCGTGGAACGAGAAGCACTCGATCCTCAACAACTTTGACCAGATTGAATTTTACGCCGTCTCCGAGAACGAATTCGTCGACATTGAGCGTCAGTTCAAGGCAGGTTCATGGCATGTTGAGACGCGCCCCGCAAAGTTCAAGATGTCCGAGTACATTGCGTACATTAAGAACAAGGAGGAGGCAACAGCCGAGTTCAAGAAGCGCCAGGCCGAGTGCTCAAAGCGTGTCGCGGCCAAGGAGGAGGAAATGTTCAAGACATGGCTCAAGGAGAAGGAAGCGGAGGCCGCAAGCGGTGAACCCCCTGCCAGCGCGGCCGACGCTGAGGGCGAACCCGTGGCCACGCCTCTTTCGGCGTCAGTGTGGAAGGTCATGGTTAAGGAGGGTGATGTGATTGAGGATGACGAACAGCAGGTTGTCGAGCTTGAAGCCATGAAGACGTCTGTTTTCGTGAACGCAGGCGAGGGCGCCAAGGGCAAGAAGGTGTCAGCCATTGTAGTTCAGCACGGCGACGCCGTCAGCCCTGGTGGCCCTCTCATCTATCTCCAGTAGCTCCAATAGCTTTCGGTTATAGCAAATGCACTGTAGGAGATGTGTGAGGTTTCATTGCCATTGTCACCCCCCACCATCTGCCAATGTTCGCCTCACCCAAATCCGCCGTGTGACGAGGCGTGCGCGATTAAAAGGTTCGGTTACTACCTCGGTGATATGACCGTTTCATAAATAGAGGCATGACGCGCGTAGAGTTTGAGATTGTCAGCTGATGCTCGTGCACACTCGTTAATCAAGCCACCAGAAAGTGGCAACGGGAAGGACGTGATGGAAGTACTTAGAAGGTGAGCACACAGCGTCGTCCTTTTCCCCACACCAGCGCCCACTTAGAAACACTGCGCCCAACATGAGTAGCATGCCCAACACCGACGGTATGTGTTGGCTTGGGGGATTCGCTGACAGCTAGAGTTTGCCATTGGCGTCCATGAGCACGTCCAAATGCGCCAGACTGAGCCCCAACAGCGGCGCGGGCCCGTTGCTCCCAAGCACGATGTGCCCAACGAGATGGCCGACCATCAACTCTCGCCCGAACAGGAGCGCGAGCGGCATGAGTGGGAGCTTAAGCACGGCATTGTGTGCCTCGACGATGCCCATGTGGTTATGGACATCGAGATGAAATAGGCAGTTGTAGGCGTCACGTTTCGTGCAGAGAAGGATGAATGGCTTCGGAAGATGGCTTCAGAGACACGTTCGGTGCACTAGAGACTGCTCTCGCCACTGAGTCACATCACGGTTCAGCTGCGCCAGAACGCAGCTGCGGAATTTGTGTAGAAGCCTCCATCGTTTAGGCAGATCAGAACGCATGCCCGAAGCCGCCCTTGGATCTGTGGGGGGCTGCACCAGCGGATGACCAAAGAGATCTGCCTCTACGATGCAGCGGCCTGAGCCAGGGGCTGGCCTGAAGCTGCGACAGCCAGAAGCTGCGACAGCAAGCGCCAAGAGGGGGCGTGGCTCCCACCGTTCCTGTCGCCTTGCAACAGTGCAACACGAGATGTGCAGCGTCGTGCTGAACATTCCCGCAGAGCATACGCTGCAAACGAGATATATAGCAGCTGCTGTACCCTCAACAGCTCTCTTCATTGCCCCAGGACCAAGCTTCTGCCCACAATGCCGTCTGGTGCGCGTTCATTCCTATGAAGTCGCTCACACGCAGTTGATAAGGGTTTCAACTACCACGACCTCATCCCCGAGCGCCAGAACCCTCAGGGTGGTACGTTTCGATCCTTCACGATCTCCGATTTCCGCTGATTCAGACCATGAACGCACCGAGGGTCAGGAGGTCTATGAGCGCGCTCACCGCCGCGAGCAACCCACCGCAGCTACCCAGAACGCCCCGGGAGATAGCGATGCCCGCCCGTCGTCGTACAACGACTTTCTTCGCAAGTAGCGGCGGCCAACCGGCTCGAGCAACAACCCAAACCTTCGTATAGGGACGCGGAACGCGGAAGCAAGGCATTGTTGTAGTAATTGACGCATAGCAACGATGTGTAGGGTGGGAGATGCGAGTATGTCAGCAAGCATGACGTCATTGTTATTGCATTGTTCCCACTGGAGACGCGATACGCGGCGATGGCGTCCGTGGCAGACGTGAGATGTTGGTCGCGCGGTCGGTGCGCATGATAACGTGCAAGTGAGTCTGGATAGTGTGTAAGCCTGCCTAATGACACTTTATATCCAGCATACCATTTGTCTGCGTCCGCCTCAGAGAGTATGACCAGGCCATAGCAAATGTCTGGAGTGGCTGCCCAGAAGCAGTAGACGTCCTCATTAAGCCCCTTGCAACTCTCACCTCTTTCGTGAAGTGTTCCCTCGAGAGACTCGTTCCTCCTCCTGTCTCCTGTGTGCTGCCTCGTGCCCTTCTTGGAACGCAGGGGACGCCGGAGAATGCATCGCTTGACTGGGTGGAATGAATAACCTTGCTCAACTAGCGGCATGTGACCCCGCCGGCTGATACTTAAGCGTGCAGGCGCCTGACCATCGTCGCAACGCAGCCCGCCCTCCCCACTTTGCCACTTTATCATCTCTCTGAATCTCACGCTGTCTAAGATGATGCCGGGTGGGTTGATGGCGTTGCGGCGCTTACACGCTTCCAGCCGACAAGAAGCCCGAGGAAATGCACGCCGAGGCAACAGCTGCTGCCGCTGCCGCTCGTCCCCGCCGGAGGAGCAACCTCGGTATTGACTTCCTCGATGACCCCGACATGCGCCCCGACATGGAGGGCATGCGGTACTACGGCATGCATGCCGAGAGCTACGTCGGTGACAAGGAGCACCGTCAGGACGACCTTCGTATGCCGAAGTAGAGTCAACTGTGCTCTGGAGAGCAAGAGTTGAAAGTGTGGCTAGTCGCCTGGTCATTATACCTAACGCCCACAGCAGCCCAATAAAGCCCCTTTGGCGATGTTCAGCTGGAGACACAACAGTCCGCGTAGCAAGATTGAAAGGTATCAAGTTCAAAGAGTGTGGAATCCAACACCAAGTTTTTGTATGTGAGCTAAATGATGGATCAACCGTGTAAACGTTGCAGAGAGGAGGTGTGACTCTGAGCTACTTTGCCTATGGGCAATGGCTGTAAGCATTGCGTTAGTGGGAACATCGTTAGAGACCTAAAGGATGCTTGTCGAAGGGCCCATTGGGTATGCTGTGTATGCGTACAACTCTACAGATCTGTAAAAGATAAGCGCTGCCCCACGTCTCGTCGTCCAGTGTTCTGGACCGATCTCCCCGCCTCCGTCACCTAGATGGTGTATTTTACAAGGCACACTCAACGTATGCCCCACGCATGCGTCGAGTTAAATGGGATTCAGACCAGCGAATGCCCGCAGCTTTTCCAAGAGGACGAGGCTGATAACAGTATGCGGCCAGAGCCGGATCCAGCAGCCAAAGAATCCTTTGTAAAACGCCAGTGGTCCCTCGTAGCGCAGCATTTTGTATGCACAGTCGAGCGAACTCTTGTACAGATCCTTGCTGTCGTTCATCATTCGCACCTTGACGGTGTCGATGGGGGCCGACGTCACACTGCACATGAATCCTGCAAAGCCTGAACACAGGAGATGTGTGACCATGCCCTCTTGCAGGTAATGCGAGTAGTGTGACCGCACAAAGTGTTTTGCTACGTCGTAGCTACCGAGCTGCGACGACGTCAGAATGCCAGCGCTGCTGTCAGCACACGTGGACTTGGGGTGTACGCAGGGCTCGCCCTGCACCAAGCATGGGGTCCAGCGCTAGATGAGGCCCTCCGTACTTGCCAACGCGCCGTCCTGCTGACTTACCGAAGTACAGTTGGGACAACAGCGCGGTAGAACCCAGCAATGCCATGTTCTGCGTAGACAGCTTGAGCATGGCCAATGAGACCCATGCGGGAACCGCCCACAGCTTGCAGGCGAACTTTCAGTACATCCGCAGGGTTGGCAACAGCACTACCGAGCATGCCCGAGCAGAGGCCGGCGCCGAGCTTGACGCCAACGGAGTGGGAATCGAGCGAGGGCGACGTAGACAAAATGAGATGCTTGAACTTGTCGTAGCAGCCCATGCGTATTCCAGAACTATTGTTAGAAGAGTTACTGCCCGCCCACCTACTAGCTCATCTCGCGCAGAATGCTCGCGCTCACACCGTTGTAGATGCTGAGAAAGCCCTCGTGTCGGACCATTGCTGCCAGCGTCGTAAAAAAGCCCGGAGACAGCCCTGTTCCCTGCTTCACATACAGTTGTTGCCGAACTTTTACCTGCGATTAGAGTGGGCACGATGGTAAACGGCACATCGCTGGTAAGTCGAACTCGAGAGCGCTGACAACGCCCTCCTGTCATGCACCAGGTAGGACAGACTCACCAAATCGGCAGGGTTAGTGATACATGCACTGGTCGCGTTAGACACGCCTGAGCATTAGCAATTGGTACATTGTACACACTCAACCGGCAAGCAGCATCTTGAGGCCTAGCTCGTGGGCGGGGTGAAGGGTGTCCTCGATTTTGGTTGCAGCCGACACGGCCGTCGCCGTCGCCGCGGTCGCCGACGTCGCGATCGGCTGTTCGCTTGTCATGGCGGAAGTCTAGAGCAGCGAGACGGGACTCGAGAAGAATAGGATGGTTGATAAAAGGTAAAGGACGCTGCATCCCAAAGCGTGACTACCTTTCGCGTCCAACCCCACGGCGGCCCACCTCGGGCCGGGGCTTGACGGGCTCGGGTATTTTGACAAGCAACGGACAAGACCGATCCGATCCTTCACTGTCGCTACGCCGGCCGCCTTAGACCCGCTCACCCGACTGAGTCCACCGCTCCAAAGCTACCAACGGCGACGACTATGCGACTCTTATGCTTGCCGTCAACGCAAGTCTTGAACGTACGCCGAGTTGAGATTGCATTGCAACCTGCAACCGCATACAGCACTTGGGCAGAGTGTCTTATGACGTGCGCTAACAGCCGGGCTGACACCCTCTGCCGTGAGGGATCCCAAACACGGGCTGGCGAGCTCCCTCATACACCACTGTGCTGACTGCAGAGTGGTTCGCGCTTCCTTGACTGAGCCATGCCCAAAACTGATGAGTGCTAAAGACGTGTGGCCCCTGAGTACCACAAAGCGTTGTTCGAACCTTCGCCTGAGCCTTTACGCTCTGGGCAGGGCACGTTGATGGTTTAATTCATGAACACAACTGCAACACTTGTCGTCGATTGGCTTATTCCTGGTCACCGGCCTTGTTCATCTGGAACTTGTAGGCGACTGTCGTCAGCTTGAGACCCGGCGAACGCGGAGGCGTGCTTACAGATGGGAACGCCCCAACCGAGGGTGACGAAGGTCAAAAATCGCACAGTGAACCACTTGCGGTTGGCCGACCCTCCGGGGATTGTGCTGGAGTCAGATTTTGCTAAACAGTAGGCTAGTAGTGTCGACGGGCTGAGGGGAAAGGCAGTGTCCAGGCTTTTCACCGCGTGCACCTGAGGAGGAAGTGGTGGACTTGTACAAGGATGCCTGTCCCCTACTTAAGCCTAAGAATTTTCTGGTGGCCGTCGCGGTACTCCGCATGGGAAAATCATGGCACTCACTGGTCGACTACGTTCTCGACGTGGGCAAAGCGCACGTTCCGGGGAGCAGCAGTGCGAGCTACTGCCCGAGCGTTGGCGGCGCGGAGGATGATGGACATGGCGGGGCTGTTTGAGGCTGAGAACTTCGGCGAAGACGAGTAAGAAGGGACTTTGGTACAGCAACAAGTTCACAGAACGAGCGGTGCGGACAGAAGCAAAGGCTATGTGGTCATTGGAGAGACGGCATGCGTGCTTGGGTCCTTGGGGATGGGCATGATGTGGTGCGGGCTTGCGGGCTTGAAAGAGCGTGGGCTCATAGCTCGCCGGCGCGCCCCCAACGCCCTCGTGGCTGCTTGGGCCGCCACCATGCCTTCATGATTCCCATTGTCCATTGTCTTGCAGCACAACGCGCCCCTTTTACGCACTCTGCGCCCAAAAAGGTATGTGGCACCGCTTCCTACTTCCGTGTCCTTGGATTATGCACCCAAGTGGCCCCAAGTGACACGGGATTGATGTGTTTCGTGATGGAAACAATCAACAGGTGATGGTGAGCCGTCGTCATCCTCCTCCCTTGCAGCCCCACAGCGCCCAACCAGCAGCCCGTTGTTGCACAGGAAGCAACTGGCCTGACGGATGCTCACTGGGCACTGCACATCCGTCACACTCGCTCGACAGGAACAATGGGCAACATGCCAAGTGGAGTGGGGGGCGTCGTGGCGTTGTCGATATATCCTTAGTCGAGAACAATAGAGGTCAGCAAGCAGTGGGGCCCCCAGCCACTCAATCAGCTCTTTTTCATGACTGACTGAAGAGATCATGCAATATGCACACGCGCGAGATGTTCATAAAACAATAATGGTACATTGATCTACATGTACATAGTCTATCGGTGTAACCACGGAAACGAACAAGCCCGGCTATGAGTGGTGAGGCGCCGATCCTATTCGCGGTGCGGAGTGCGCTGGAGCAACATGCCCATCGACGATGTCACACTCGTCCGAAATGTTGACTTGCCTGTCCCCAGCTATCTCCATTCCTGGCGAGAGCGGCGTAGTTTGATTGTCCCTCGAGGATGAAGACGAGAGGGTCTCTTCCGACGTGACTTCCGACTCGGATGCCGTTGTCACAGTGCCAGTCTTGCTTCCCGAAGAGAGGGTAGAAGCGCCTGATGTGGATCGCGAAAGCCGGCCAGAGTGCTCAAGCTTGACGAGAAGCTGTTCAAGTTGAGCCCCTGCACGTTGCTGGGCTACGAGGTTGACCAAGGGCTCCACCACCGGGCGAGACTTGAGATGTGTGCCCTGCCAGATGGCCATCGCGCTGACGCTTTGCATCGTCATGCCGCGAGCTGCTAAGACGAGATACAGTTGTTCCGTGCGCTCGTCGTCTGGGTGGAACTTGTCGTGGAGCATTTTCTTGCCCGCGAAACCAAAGGCTTCATATGTGGCCGCGTGGATGTTGCGCGTGTCCGTCTCCATAAATCGAGGCATGCCGCGTACCTCGCCAACTGTCTCTGTGGGTTCTGTGCCAAACGACATGTGTGTGGCACCGCGTCGACGCAGATAGCCCAATGCAAGGACGGACAAGTAATCGGTCGTTCCGGTCGGCGCAGTCGAAAGAGCAACGAGTGGATCAAGGAGATACCGCTTCTCCCCGACGTGCATGAGACCAACCAGGCCGTTGGGCTCGCCGTCAGAGTCGGTCGTGTACAGGAACGACATGATTTTTGGGAGAGCAAAGAGTTGGAGCTTTGTCGAGTACGGTGCTCCATCGCGCTCTTCCTTGGACGCGTAAACTGCCTCGTACACTGCCTGCAGCTTGACTTCGAGCTCTGGGTCGCTGTGGCCATCGGCTGGGGAATATTCCTTTACAGGCGCTTCCTTGGAAAGCTTCTTGACCAGCAGGGTTTGACGTTTTCCGCGTGTGCCATCTAGGACTGGGTTTGTCTGAGGGTCCACCATTTGTTCCACGGCAAACTCGATGCTCGCCCACCCGTAAACGTGAGCCACCTTTGCCACCGATTTGCGTGCGGCTACAAAGGCGAGGCGATACCTTTGTCGCTTGCAAAAGGCATGGAATTCGGCGATGGCAGAGGGGAGACGCGCAGGGTGGCAAACCGGGTCACCGAAAACGACGGCGACGCGGTGCATAAGCGACGTGACAATCTTGAACGAGATGGCCACATCGAGGTCGGGCGTGATGAATATCCGATACGACGGATCAGAAAAGGTGATGCTCCACGCTCCATGCATTGCCACCAGGCGTTCGACGACCGCGACCGCGCCGGCATCGGTGACATCGTATGTCCTCGCTGGTATTGTCTTGCCCTTCCACTGCTTGGTGGGAACATTGAACGACGTCGAGGGGGGAGTGTGCAAAGGGGGTAGCGGAGAATTCCCAATGTCCGCGAGGGCAGTCTCCCAGGGTTGTGCTGCCTTCGGAAGCCTCTCGGTTGCCCGTGCTTCTGCCTTGCGTTTGGCTTTGTTCAGTTCGCGGCGCGCCTTGCGCTTTGCCGCTTTGGCCGAAGCCTTGTCCGCTTTGGGTGACTTGGAGGACGCATCGTCGTCAAGTGTTGTCGCAGATGAGTACAACGAAGGGGTCGACCGAGCGCAGGTGACAGGGGTCTTGGAGTTGCTGCTGGGCTCGACCAGCGTCGTCGCAGAGTCGATACTGGGTGTCTTGTACAGCTGGCTTTTGTCGCCGTACGCATCCTCGACGTCGATGGCCTTTGGGGGTGCCAAGAGTTTCTTTGGCCCCTCAGAAAGCGACAGATTGATGGCCTTGAGTGCCTCAGCTGTGAGGCTAGTCTTGTCTGGCAGTGCAACCATTGTGTCCTTTTGGGCTGGACGTGGAAGTGCGACTGCGGACATTTTGGCCAGTGCACCGAGTGAAAAGCGATATCCGTAAGCTTGCTGTGGCGCACGACGTTATTATGGTGCGATAGTGGTGGAGTGGGACGACGAGACGTGTGTGGGGATACTTGAAAGAGCGGACGTCGACACAGGTTTGGCCATCATACAGCCATCAGAGCCATCAAAAAACGCCTACAGTCGTTGACGTGGGTCGTTTGGTATTTCTGTCGAATTGGGGGGCGTGCGTTCAGAAGGTAGTAGTTGATATTAAACGAGACGCGTGAGATGCGTGCGCCAAGTGTGTGCGTGATAAATTGTACGCGTACGGTGATGTCGAGTAGCTGGTGGGGTTCGCAGCTATATGTGAGGGGAAGTGAGGTGAAGAGCTGGGAGGCGAGAGCGCAAGCGAAGCGTGCATAAGTAAGACAACTCTCATCGCCACAGTCTGTTTATTGGGCCCAGTCCATGGCCGCCACGGCTGCCGACGGGCCCTTGGACACTGTTACAATCCAAAGGAAGCGCGCGGGGAGTGAGAGCAAACACAACGGCCAGGATTCCCGGCGATGACGCAGGAAAACTTGAATGACGCTCGGGCCCGCTGTCAGCTTTCTCGTGGGTTTTGCTTCTGCGCAAGGAGGGGACGGTGCCGTCATCTCCGAGTCTAGACGTTGGTAGTTTGCAGCTGTGGTCTCGGAGCCGTGGGCGCTCCGCGGCGTGATGTGCGTTGGATACGTCTGCTTGCGCAACATGTGCTCCATGTCCGCCCGAATCTGATGGGTGGCGACAGGTATCCGACGGTGAGGGCCATTGCGTGCCTCATTCTGTCCAGAGGACCCGCGCCAGTGGACCCGAGGCGTCTCCCTCCCCCTGCCGCAGCCGCGGCCGTCTGTGGATCTGTGGAGATTGTGCCTTTGACGCTGCGTGCAATGACGCCGAAGGGGGCTGCTCTGTCCCCGCGACCTGCACGGCCATCACGCTGTGACTCCGCGACGCGCGACAGTAAGAATAGGATCCCTAGGGTCCTCGCCAAAGCCAAAATGTGGAATGTCGATGACATGGGCAAAAAATAACTCGTAAACCCTTGGCCACGGCGGAGATGAGTTTCCGAGTCCGTTCCTGGGTGCTATTACAAACCAGTGTAGTCTGTTTGCAGATGTGCGCTTTGGTGCCAGCGCAAACCACATGCTCACTGCCCGCCTGTCTCTCACGGCCATTCACTAATAGCTTCACAATATCCGCCGTTGATGATGATCCGCCGGATACGGACAGGGTTTCCCGTTCCACCATCCCCCCTTTGCTCTCACTGGCAGATACCCCAAAAAGGTCTGTTACCCGGAGCCGAACAGCCAGCAACGAACGTGCTCTCGCGTCCAGATCTCCACAACAACTCTCACCCCCTCAACGTGCGGCAGCCATTCCAGTTGACATGCCAACCAAGGAACACGGGAGGACCGTGACGGAGCGTGCTTTAACGCCAACTCGGATTCACGTCAAGACGCCAAACATGCATCCTGATATAGATAATGCCTGAGGGATGAGTTCTCTCATGATCGAAAATAGCTTGCCGATTCAGATCAGCTTCAACACCAAACATCTGCGCTAAACGTGCGACCACAGCAATGTCTCAAGTCTTAGCACAAAACCTGGCAACCCTTTGACGGCACGGCGTGCTGCCGGCCGCGGGCATTCGCTCAGAGAGAGTCTCGGTGCCGGTCCTCGTCCAGTTGACACCATGAGAGGTGGCAACGTCACCTCACACGCTCCCTGTGGCGATTTGCCCGACAGACCCCGAAGAAACAGCTGGGCCCTGAGAACAACTTTGGCCCACAAGAGTGTGGTCAGACCAAGCCGAGACACCTTCATAAGGCCAAAGAACAGATGGGAGATACATTGAGGCTTAAAGTGACCAACGACCATCCTCTCAATACGCTGTAAGCGGGCCCGCTTTGGGCAAGGTCGACCGGAGTGTTGCCGAGCACCGCAAGCATAAGCGGGCGGTGCGGGGCTGTGTGCTCGTGTCGGGGCACGCGGAGCCGACACCGCCCTCCGAGAGGGTAGCAACGGGAGGCATTAGCGACTTTGTGACCCCAAACAATTGTTCCATATGGTGAGTAGGAAAAGTGCACCTAAGCGAGGTAGAAGGGATGGAGACTTGTATTTGGTAAGTGCTTGTGGTCCAGTGGCGCATGCATTGCACAACATGCATTGCACGGGGTGGTACAGTAATCACGTTGTGCTGAACGTCGCAGTGTGCTGTACGTCGCAGCTATGGCGATGAGGCTTGGCACATACCTCAGGGTTGGTGTCAGTAGTCTTCTTTGTCGAAGGAGGAATGAACTTCAACCAGACAAGACCGCTGCCGAACCTCAGAGACTCGGCGACCAATTCCACGCAGCGAGTGCACCGTCCCTCGAAAATGCCTTACCAAGCTCCAATCAACATCAGCGGGTAAACATCCGTGGCGATAGACCCGTAGCTGTAGGCGCCTGTCAGCAACGGCTCCTACAGCTTTGTCAGCGGGTGATCATCACTCATGAGTTTGGACCCTATGCGTGCACTGGAAACTAGTCTGAGGCGGTCGTGGAGAGGCGGCCGTAAACTTGCAAAAGCAAGCAAGGACTTGTTCGCCCAGTCAACGTCAGGGTGGGTATCACGAGCTTTTGTATTTTTTGCATTTGGAGCAAAGCAATGATCTTTAGCATTTGGGGCAAGACAATGATCTTTAGAGCATTTGGACACGCTGGGCCGCTTGAGGTTGATAGTCCGGACAATGCCTCGGCAGTCATGGCTAGTCCGGGGCGGAAATATGGATGCCCATACTTCCCCCCACTTGGCATACGACCATGAGATACATGACAAACCCCCTATCTACTCGTGGGTAAACTGACACTTCTGACTAAAACGGACTACACTACCTGGGGCGATGTGGGCATTTTGAACGTGCCGGATGGCTAGGACTTGTGATGGACCTCCTGGAGACGGTACACAGGGGTGTCGAGGCCCTCATAGCGCGCCTTGAGCTGAAGAGAGAGGTAGAGCGAGTAGTGGCGGGACTGGTGAAGGTTTCCGCCGTGGAACCAAAGGTTCTCCTGTTGAGTGGGCTTCCACATGTTGCGCTCCTCGCCCTCCCACGGCCCTGGGTCGCGGATAGTGTTGGAGCCAAGACCCCAGACCTTGCCGACCTTGTCTGCGACCTCTTGCGAGATGAGGTCAGCAGCCCAGCCATTCATGGACCCGTAACCTGTTGCGTATACGACAAGGTCGGCAGGCAGAACTTCACCGGTGTTCAGGACGACGGAGTCCTCAGTGAGGTGGTCGACCTCGCCGTGCGAGAGCTTGACCTTGCCATCGGCAATGACGTCGGCTGCTCCGACATCGATGTAGTAACCAGAACCACGGCGGAGGTACTTCATGAACAAGCCCGAGCCGTCCTCGCCAAAGTCGAGCATGAAGCCGGCGTCGCTGAGGCGCTTGTAGTAGGCAGCATCGATCTCGGCAATCTTCTTGTACGTTGGGATCTGGAACTGCGGCATGATCTTGTAGGGCTGAGACGCGAAAAGCAAGTCTGCTTTTTCGGTGGTAATGCCGTTTGCAACGGCCTGCTCCGAGTAAATGGGGCCAAGGGCGACGTCCATGAGCGTGTCCGACTTGACAATGTGCGTCGATGAACGCTGGACCATGGTGGCGTCGGCGCCGCCCTCGTAAAGAGCGCCACAAATATCGAAGGCCGAGTTGTTCGAACCGATAACAACGACCTTCTTGCCCTTGTACGCGTCTGGGCCTGGGTGCTGAGACGAATGCTGCTGCTCGCCCTTGAAAACGTCCTGGCCCTTGAACTTGGGGTAGTTCATCTTGCCGGACATACCGGTCGCTAGAACAAGATGCTTAGGCCGCAGAGTGACTGGCTTGCCATCGCGCTCAACCTGGACCTCCCATTCCTGTTTCGCCTTGTTGTACGTAGCCTTCTTAGCCTCGGTTGACGTCCAGTATGGTACCTCCATGATGGCGGTGTACATCTCTAGCCAGTCGGCAATTTTGTCCTTGGGGGTAAAGACCGGCCAGTTGTCGGGGAACTTGAGGTACGGCAGGTGGTCGTACCAGACGGGGTCGTGGAGGCACAAAGACTTGTACCGGCCGCGCCACTGGTCACCGGGGCGCTTCGCCTTGTCAATAACAATAGAAGGCACGCCGAGCTGGCGAAGACGTGCGCCCAGGGCAATGCCGCCTTGGCCACCGCCCAAAACGAGGACGAACGGCTGGGTCTCCGAACCCAGGCTCTTCTGCTCCGCGTCGCGCTTTTCCTTCCAAGTCAGGCGGTCCTTGTTAATGCCATGTTCGGCACCCTTGGGGCGACGGTAACCCCTGGGCTCTTCGTGGCCCTTTAGCTCAGTGAGGGCCGTGATCATGGTCCAACACTTTGTCGCACCATTGGGGTCGTCACGAAGACGGGCAATACCCCAGCCACGGCCTTGAGTCGTCTCAAACTTGAACCATGCGGTGGTGACACCATCGACTTCCTTGGCGTCCTCTGTGACAGCCCACCCGGTCGGCTTGGTGCGCTCGAGTACGTTCTCCAGCAGGTCGGTGACACCTGCCTGCCCCTCGACCGTCGTCAGGTTCCACGAAAAGGCGACGAGGTCGCGCCAGTAAGAGTCGGCTTCAAAGAGGCTGGCCGCCTTTGCAATGTCGCCCGCCTGGAGCGTACGGTCAAACTCCTCAAACCATGCCTGAGCGCGCTCGTTGGCTGGCGTGTTCTCCAGCTTGGGGGCTGGGGCAGCGACGTCCAGGGGGGAGGCAATTGTCTTGGTCATGTCGATTGAGTCGTTGATAGACATGGCGAAAGATGTGCTGGTGGTGTCCAGCTTTATATGGCGATGGGCAGAAGAATGATGGATTGAACGCAGACAACAGTGTACAGTTGAAGAAGAGGCTACAACAGTTGGCCAAGCAAAGGTCTACGCTCCATGTCGGTGTCTAGAAAGGAGCACACAGGGCGTAATACGGCACGAGCGGCAACGGACGGTTGTTGCACATGGTATTCTGGCAGATGGGCATTGTGGGGCAGCTCGTCGGGTCAGTTGGGTCAACGGGTACTTTGTTTGCCGAGCCGACTTCCGATACCATGAACTGACACTCAAAGCTTACTCGCTCATCAATTCAAACCCCATGGGTTCTGTGTCAGAGCCGTGCCTGCTACGCAAGCGCCGAGGGCAAACGGTGGACGTGTGTGTCTACGTTGCAGAGAGGGGCTGAGAGTGCGAAGCCCAGAGGGCCGAGGGAGTCGGTCACACGTGATCGGCTTGACCTCATCTCCCCACGGGTAAGCGGGGCAGGCCCCATGGGGGGCGCTCATCGTAATCGACGCCACGTCCCTTGATGCACCACATCATGTTGAAGGAGCAAGACGTGTTTGATGAGCATTTGCGGCCAATTCTTGCGCGCAGATGGGCATCGGCAACTACAAGGTTGTTACTATCCGCCGACTCGACCGTCTTACGCCGTTCAACTCCGTTCCACAGGCCAATGAACTCCGACAGCAACATTTGCTACCGCGCCTCCGTTCCGACGACCATCAGGTTATTCTGGTCGCCGGTGATGACAGCATTCAAGCCATTACTGATGAGGAGCCTAACTGCGATCGCGTACTGTTGGTCTTGTCCTGGTTGGCTGCTTGACCACAAGGTGCGATGGGCTGTGTGACGATGCATGGGAACCTGTCGGCGCTGCCGTTCTTGCCTAGCATAGATATTGTTCAAAGTAACGCGGGAACGTTTGTTGTATCCGATACCTCCGGATCGGTCGAAAGCAGTTTCCTCGTAGGCCATCGGCGGGGAGCCAAGGAGGACCCCGGAACGTTAGGTAGCGAGTTGCGACTGCATGACAATTCGATCACACGGCCGTAGGTTGCGAGAGCTACGGGACGGACCTGGGGGTATGCTTTGATGGATCCAGTGGTTCTGCTAAACGACGGCCGGCGGCCCGAATTCTGACGTTCCCTCGAAAGTGCGTAGGGGTGGTGAGATGGACGACGGTTGCTCACAAGGCAACAATGCATGCTATCTCAGAACAACATGTATGTCTCACCAGTTGCAGCGAGAAAAGTCTTGGGCAACACATCTCACGCATACCCACACGTACAGTGCACAGCAGCGCGATTGCGCAAGTAGACAAGCTTATAAACGTCGCCAGTGGAATGTAGCTAGCGAGATGGGACGCTCGGGCGAATAGATCTTCGCTTATAGAGAGTGGGGCAGGTCTTGGGCGTAGGCGAAACACGACAACGTAGCGTGGTAAATGTTATAACTGCCTCCCTCTTTTATCACGTGACTGTCGGTGACTATCAACCGCGAACCGGCTCGAAACGTTTGCATGATGACGACGTTGTCCGGCTCGTCGTGTGCACAGACTCCAGTGGTGACCACTAGAAGCGGTTGCTCATTGACCATTCTCCAGCCCCACACACCTCTACGCTGCTACCGCGACAGTCGGTATGCTGCTGTTCGGCATTTGAGGACAACGATAGCCATCAACCCATTGCACAAGCATCATGCCCAAGGTCTATGAGAACGAGGTGGTGTACAAGTACGTTCGCCGGGCCTGAAATAGAGCTGACTTTAAAGCTATCCGCCACCGCACACCCTGCTGTGGCTGATGCGCAAGTACCCAAACCCGTTTGCAACGCATGTCAATTCGGTCGATACCATCGCGCGTACAATTGATCCCACTACAGGCGTCGTAAGGACTGAGCGAATAGTCGGCGTGCAGCAGGGCGCGCCGAAATGGATCACCAAGGTGAGTGCCCAGATCGACGACAGTGCCCTTCATGTTTTGCTCTGTAATTAAGAGCGACTACAAGCCATACGCGGTGTCATGGTGAACGGACGTGGCTATGTTTCTCATCTGGCGGCCACGCCGTATATGTGCCGGCGGGATACAGACGCGATGGGGAATGGCCACTAGTTGAACATCACTGACAGTAGCTTTTTCAACTCCCGGAAACGGCGTATGTGCGCGAGGTAATCTTTATCGATCCAAGGCAGGATAGTGCGACGATGATGTCCATGAACCTGAACTTGGCACAGTATGTGTAAGTCGACTATTGCATTAGGAGGGCGTCTTGCGTCTGAAGGAGCGTGGCGCAGGAGGAATACCTACGAGATGTGCTAACTGCAGCAACTGTCTCGAACATATCACGTACACCCCACATCCCGCCAGTGAAGGAGCGAGCGCTCCCTCAACATTGTTCAAGCAAAACGCCCTGATGGTGTCCGGCTTCCCAACGGCGTTGATTGCGCGGCGCATCGAAAAGGCCAGCGTGGACCGTTTCAAGTCCAATGCCACCGTGGGCAGACAGGGCTTTGACTGGGTTCTCCAGCGCGGTCTTGGGTTGAGCCAGAGTCAAAGCCCAAGAGTGTGAGATTTACGGGGCGGTATCCGGGTTCATTTTATGCATAGATCAGGAAAACTGTTGAGGGGGCAGGTCACTTACTTTCTGATTACACTCACAGGTGGAGCTGGTGTTGCGGTACATGCGAGCCGGAGTTCTTGGTGGCTAGTCTGTGAAAGGCGTTCTCACTGCGGTGAAAAAGATTTGACGGTTTTGCTTATGTAAGATCAGCTGGCGTCAAAGTTTGTGCATAGAAGTACGCATGTTGGTCTGATCGTATAACGGTTAGTACACAAGATTCTGATTCTTGTAATCTGGGTTCGATTCCCAGTCGGACCTCGTAATAGTTTGTTTTTTGGTGTTTTTAGAACTGGGTCGTCTAGCGTGTCGTAACGACGCGTCAATCCGCTCGACGCGCCCTAAGTCAATATGTTCCCCAACATCGCCATGCTCGGAATCATGGGATTGCTGGGGACCGTGCGCTCTCAGATGCATGCACACATGAGCTGATTGCAGAACCTATTCACACGCATGCATGGACGAGCGCTTGGGTCGCCAACAAGAACACACAAAGCGGTGTGGGTGGTAGCACCGCCCCAGGCTTCACGCGGGCTATTAAGCCGATTTGCTTGCTTCCTTCTGTCTGTTCAGTCGTCCCATCTGCTCATCCCTTCCTCGCATTGAGTGCATTCATTCTACCGTTTACAGTCTACGCAAGCACCTCTCCCTCGACTGCCTCTTTCCTCGCCCATGATGACCCAGCAAGACGATGTGACCCGCGGCTTCGGCGACCTGTCCGTTGCCGGCGGCACCAAGCACGAGGGCGCGCCTGGAACTACTACCGACGGGCCCGATGGCGACCGTGGGCTCTCTACTGGCGCCAAGATTGCGGCTGGCGCCGTCGGTGCGGCGGTGGTCACTGCGGCTATTGGCTACGGTATCCACAAGATGCACGATGCTTCTGGTGAGTGGGACTGAGGTGAGGGCCATGCGGATCAGTTGGGTGGCCGAGAGCTCACAGTAGGCAAGAAGAAGGACGAGGAGAAACACGCCGGGCAGTACGCGCCTGTTCATCAGCAGCCACACGGTGCGACAGGTGCTCCTGGCTACTCTCAGCCTCCCAGCTATGGGGCGGCCGGAGGACCGGCTGGTGGACTTGCTCAGAGCTACTTTGACCGCGACCAGGCTCAGCATGTCCAGTACCAGCACCAGCCTCCGCAATACCATCAACAGCCTCACGCCAGCTCGCACACCCAGGCCGCCCACGGGCAGTCGAGTGGGACGGCGTCTACGACCGGGGCTGCCGTCGCAGGCGGTGCCTACGGCATGTCACACCACGACAGCAAGCATAAGGACGAGCACAAGAATAAGGACAAGAAAAACAAAAAGGACAAGAAAGACAAGAAGGACAAAGAGCACAAGAAGGGCAAAAAGGACAAGAAGGCCAAGAAACACAAGACTCATAAACGCAGCGGCTCCCGTTCGGGCTCTGACTCTGACTCCTCGTCTTCCGACTCGGATTAGCTTTCGTCAACTACATCGCCGTCGCCTCATTCTTTTGGGTCCCTCCGAGGCTCTTCGAGCAATACTTTGTATATACATACCGCCCCCCTAGAAACTTATGCACAACTAGTGAGATTGCTGAGACAGCTGCCCGGCAATGCCCAACACATTGAACTGATGTGTGATCGCCCACTCTACCCCTTTGGGCCCGGCAATGACATAAAGACTTGAGCGTTACATTAAGTGTAAGTGGCCATCCTAAGGTTGGCCTGTCGTCTATCTATCACATTTGCTATCGAGCGAAAGAAAATTAAAGGTCCGTGGCCCTTGGGGTAATGCTTGCTACGCACTGCTGAGTGCTTGACATCGTCCACGTCCCTGCGGAACGAGGACCCAGCCATCCCGGCAGCGCGTGGCAATACACACTCCATCAACACAGGCTGCGCCGCCAAGTGCTGTGCCCGGAAGCAGACGGCAGCTGGTGTTAGAACTCGCAAAGGGTTTTGGTTGCTCACTTCATACCGCTTTCAGTGCCCGGTTTGTCAAACTCTCCGTGTACACATCCACCACATGAGCCTTTGCTGTTGGCAACAAAGTCCTTGCAGCTTCCTGGCAAGCGGCGAAGGACTCGGGCCATCGTTTCAGAGACCAAAACGAACGACATGCCCAAGTTTGGCTCTCAAAGGCTGCGCTCACCTATACTTGTCTCCACGTTGATGCACTGATATCCCATGCGCTGGGCAGCGTGACATTTAAAATGACCCGATGAACAGGCAGGTGTGTACGCTCCGCGTAAACGTTTATGTAGATGGTGCGGAGGGGACTGTTGTTTGATGTGGTCGTTAGGGCTTGTGGGGTTGTCATCTCCAGCCTCTGAGGGGAGGGCCTTTTCCTTTAACAAGGCGCTCCTGTCAGCTCCCCCCACTGCTGTGAGCCAATGTTCAAACGAGACACCTAATACAATCCTCGAAGGTACAAACTCACGTAGTCTGCTGGTCTGCTGCTTGTTGAAGGAAGACTGGGAGCGTTTGGGAGTTGTAGACTTGAGTCAGCGACGACATCTCGCTGCAACAAAACCAAGACAAAGCATACGCACCAGAACGTTGACGTCGAGGGGTCTGGTGGTGTCGATGGCGGAAGGCTGCGTCCTCTGTTGATCGGTGGGCCGGCCGAAGACGACGCCGACCCCAAGCAAAGACGCCAACAGCAGTAGACGCATGATGAGAAGGCTTGGGAGGGACTAGGCTCTGGGTTGGGTTGATGTTCGCTGGTAATGCTGCTGCTTTAAGGAGACGGACAAACTGAACAACACAGCAAGCAAAGGAACATTCCAAACAGACGCGACCAAAACCGCGTTAGGGTGTAGTGGAGGATACACACGTCAGCTAGACGTGTTTCAGTTTAGGTGTAAGCTGTTAGTCTTGTGGTACGTGGCCTTGCCGTGTACACGTCTTCTCCACCTGCTTGCATGCTGACAGCCGTACAGCGCTTGCTTGGCATGCTTGCTCTAGTGTTTTCAAACAGCTACAGTCCATGACTCCACATTGGTTTCACAGTAGCGTCGGCCTGGTTGCAGTTTCGCGTTGCCTTGACCTGTGCATCCAATCAGTCTTACAGCGGTCAAAGGCTCCGGTGTTTCTCTCAGTGCCCAATGCATGGACAGTCTGGAGATCTTGAGATTGCGATACGATGAAAGGAATGCAATCGCGTTTCAGGCACGACGCGACGTGTTATCAGGCTCGATCTCGAGTAGTCATGGGTTCCAGCGTAAAGACCCTGGAAAACCCGTTGCTTGCCTCAATTGTACATTCCATGCATCCTGACTCTCCGCTGTTCCGCTTCGAGTGTATCTACAGTTCAGACGCGTCGTTTGGGGAAAGGCTTATAGTCAGACTTGCTCGATGTAAAGTCGTCTTCACTTACGGAACAGCTGTCGCCGGACTCTCCCAGCTACTCACCGCCCTCCACATTGTGACGGTATTCCTCCTCCATCTTGAGGTGCGCCTGAATCTGGCGGTTGTGCTCCTGAAGTCCTTTTTCGTACTCCATCATTTCTTCAGCCCGGGATTCAGGGTTGTTGGTGCTGTTAACAGCGGCGAGTTTGTCGTCGTCGTCAATGCCGTTGTTGGAGACGTCGCCAGCCATGTCGTGGTTGCGGTCCTCTGCACTTTCCTCTTCCTTGTCATAGTGATACATTTTGATTCCATACGCAGTGCCTCCTATCGCGGCCGCTCCAGCAATGGCCGCGCCAGCGACGGTGGCAATCTTGGTCTTGGACCAGTCGTCCCCATCCTTGCCCTCGTCTTGTTTCGTCGCGGTGTAGTTGCTGGCGTGGTTGACGTCTTCGGCCTTGCTGTTTTTGTAGGTGTTGTAACCAAGAGTGCCGCCGCCAACGATGGCGGCCGCCGCAACCGTTCCGCCAATGGCTGTGGCAGTGATCTTGCCCTTTGACCACTCGGCAGTCTCTGCTGAGTCAGCGTGGTAGCAAACATGCTCATGAGGCCCATGAGGTAATGCAGCGCAATTGTGTTGAAGGGGGTTGCCGTAAAACGCAAGGGAATGCCCTGAAAGCAATATGTGCCAACCATGGACAGTTGAGCCAACCTTCCCGTCACTGTTTTGTAACAGGTTGGCCGCGCAGCGGAGTGAATGTGAGAGAGATCAAGACACACGACACTTGGGAGCACCAGAGATCCAAAGATGCACTCACGGCTCTCGAGGCCCTGGCGCTGGTCGGTGTTCTTGGTCTCGTTGTCCTTCTCGCCTGTGTCCTTGCTGTTGTTACTGGACTACTTGTAAAGATAGGCTCCGCCCGCGACCGCAGCGGCGGCGACGATCGAGCCCCCAGTAACGGCCGCGATCTCACCCTTAGAGCAGCCTTTCTCGGGGTTTTCGTTGCCGGAAAGCCTGCCGTGCGAGTCGTCACTGGAATCATGACTGTCGAGCATAGAGTAGTTGTTGTCGTCCTTGTCGTGGGCACTCATGACCTTGTTGCTGAACGCGCGCTGGCTGTCGTCGATAACGAGGGTGGCCATGCTGTTATCAATGTTGTCTTGATTGTGGTAGCTCATTGTGAAGGGCGAGGTTGAATAGGTGAAGAGTGAGCGAGCAGAGAAAATGCGGATGGAGAGAAGAAAGGAAAGAGCTGGAAGAGATGAGGTTTGAAAAAGAAAACGTGGGTTAAATATGAACAGTACAGTCACCCGCCAGAGGGCTTGAAGGACGGCGAACAAAGACTGTGGTCTGTGCAAGCCCCCGGATCGGTGTGACTGTGCTTTGTCACTTCGCACAACATTCAAGCAGACCTCTCCTCTTCAATCTGTTTTTTTTTTTTTTTCAGCCTCACAGAGCTCCCCAAAGGTTGTTCTACGTGTGGACCGGTATGACCAAGTACGATGTCCTAACTGTATACTCTCCAGCACGCGATCATGCGCGCAGTGCTGTAACTCGCTGTAACCGAACGTCAACGGCCCAGATACGACTTTGGTCAAATGCCTGTGTCATGCGGGTTTGACTTGCGCGCCTGCAAGGCCGTTTGTTGCCCTTTTGTTTTGTCCTCTGTCCCGTTGATTGGCCTTTACGGTCATCCTTTCGGAGTCCAAGTCGGTGGATGTGAAGCGGTGATCGCAAGATCGGGGCTCCCGCAAGCCAACGAGACCCCACGCCGGCACACAGATGGTTAGCATCATCAAGTTACAGAAGGATAATCGAGCCGGATGTTGCCTGAGGACTCGAGGATGCTCCACGCAATCCAGCTGTTCCGGGCATGTTACTGCGCATCCCTCAAGGCCACAATATGCCACAATACTGTACGTGTATACGTGCTATCATCAACAAGACTAAATCGCACAACTGTGACATTTGTTACCTAGCAACAGACTACACGTAAATCAGGCTCATCCCAACCCCCATTATCCTTCTACAATCTAAACACAGATACTTTACAATTGTAAGTCTAGCCTACTTGACCTCTTCCATGTAGCCCTCGACGTTGTCGTTTGCGTGAGCCATCTGGGCAAACGCAGGGCCTTTGTAATGCTTGCGACCGTTTACAAAGTACCACACGGCAGCAATTGCGGAGAATCCGGCAAAGACAACAGAAGCGTAGTTCATGGTTGCTGAAGTGACGGGGATAGCGGTGGGGAAGCAAAACAGGACAATGCTGAAGGTAATCCAAGTAACACACACGCCGTTGATGATGAATCCAAAGCGGCCGAGCGAGAAGGGAGCGTCCTTGACAAGTTTGCGTCCTCGCAGCAGGGAGCACAAAGCGGGGAAGGCGTATGAACACCCGAGACAGATCGTTGCAACGCCAGTAAACGCATTGAAAGCTGCAGATGAACCGAGGTAGATGAGCCCCAGCAAGGAACAGATGATGCTTGAAAGGATGAGCGAGTTGAGTGGTAGGTCGAGCCGCTTGTTGACAACCTTCCAATGGTTGGAGAAGGGGATACCGCCGTCGCGCGAGAATGCCCACGTGCATCGTGACGCGGCCGTAAGGGAGCCAACAATGGCAAAGAAAGCCATACCGAGAACTAACGGGTTAGTGACAAAGCGGAGAGGCAATGCTCACTGAAGACAAGCAACGCAAACGCAGCGCCCGGGGAGCGCAGCACTGTGAGGTACAGCAGTGGGATGGGTTGGCCGGTAGATACCTCAAGAAGGGGATCAAAGTCAACGGGAAGCACGAAAAGAAGGGGAATAAGGTAGACGAGTCCCGTGCCCATGGCGGCCGCAACAGAGAGAACCATGGCCTTAGGGACTTCACGAGACGGGTTGCGCACTTCTTCGCACAGAGACGCGACCATGCCATATCCAGTAAGAATGTAAGCGGGCATAAGAAGACCGACAAAGAATGCCCAAGCTTGGGGCCATCCCGAACGGCTGGGGTCGTAGTTGGTGAAAACGAACTGAGCAGTGTTGCGGTGTGGCGCCTTAACGAGAAGACACGTGATGATTGTGACAACGCCGATAGCCGTCCAAACGAGACAAATGGTGTTGAGCTTGTCTAGCCAACGGTTGAAGACAATGTTGACGGTGAAGCTCATGACCATGACTGCCCAGTATGTGAGGCATGTCTGCCAAGCGGTCGGAACAAAGTCTTGGTGGTATACCGTGACGACAGCGAGCAGCATCTGCGTCCCACCGAATGCAATGGATGCGGCACATCTGGACTGGTCAGCTCACGCAGCTTGCGCAGATAGCGCTTTATACCTACGTCCAGTTTCCCACTGTGCCGAGCCAGCCTGTAAGGTAGCTGGCAAACGCCTGGTACTTTGGTTTGCTGAGCATGGCCGACCAGTAGTAGACACCGCCAGAGGTGGGATAAACCGAACAGATCTCGCCGAGGGACGCGGCAATGCACAGAGAAACTGAGCACACAAAGATCCAACCATAGATCATCGTGACCGGGCCACCATCCGTAAGGCCAATCCCAAACATGAGTGACATGCCGAACGGTACTGCCATGATGGCAAATGACAAGCCCAGGATCGACACCATGCCCAAGTTTCGCTTCAGTTCCTGGTGGTATCCCATTTCCTCGAGGCGATCCTCAGCTGCATCGTGTACCACATGGGTAGACACGACCGCGTCGGTCTTGTCTAGAGACGGCGGACTGGTCGAGGTCGACATCGTGGTTAGTGGTGCTCACAGAGCAATGTGGGGCCTCCGCTGTTACCCAAATCAATGCTTTATACTGCTTCGCACAGCAACATGCGGCATTTATGTCATGCACCAGAGCTACTCGACTACAGCGCTACAGCAATCGGTTACGAGCAGTCTGTAGCGTGGTGGGTCGTGAAACAGGGAAAGGGGTGGGCAGTGGTGTTGTGCGCACGATAAGATTGGACAAGGCGGCGCCTCCCCGCTGAGGCTCGTGCGCCTTTGGCGTTCTGGACCGAGCTCTGGTGGTAGAGTCGTGGGGGGCTACACAATTTATTGGCATCAGCGCTGAGCGCTGACACTGGTTGCCCTTTTGGCCATGTTTAGCATGCAGTACCGCGTATATGGCACGTCGCCTATCGCTTATTCGACTTGGATACGACGCGTGTGGTGGGAACGGACGGAGCAGACCGAGCAGGTTTCATCAAGCCCACCTTGCGCATTGCCCTGGATGCCCGATGTTCCTGGTATGGGACCACGCAGCTTGAACAGATAGACCACTCACAAACACACAATGTACGGATAAGCAGTTTACAGCCATCCAGATGCGATTAGCGCCACTTGTGGCAACCATTGCGGGAGAGGTTGCCCACTTAGGGCTGAGCTTGCCCGCTCGGCTACAGACTGCCATGACTCGCGCGCGGTCTTGAAAATATACACCTTTCCTCCTATCAACCTCGGGTTTCCCGAGGTTAACAATACCTAGGTGGAGCGTCACCAATGCAGATCATTGTGCTTATGCTTCACTCGGACTGGCCCGTATCAGTAAGTTCACTGGAATCTGGTGCGAGAGTGGGCAACACAGGGGGTTGAACATGTCTCATGGCGATATACAAACGTCATCCGGTCATGTCGCGCTTACGCCCTCGCAGACGCACTGTCGTCAACACTGTCTGCAAAATGACACAGGTCTGATCGAAGACACCGCTCTATACCACGATCCACATATGGGCTTGGCAGCAACTTGTGACACGTAGATCAAACTACATGCCACAAGCTGACTTCGACTCTTCCTCCAAGCATTTCCTTGCACACTCACCTTCCTTAAGCTTGGTCTCAATTGGCTTCCACTTCTTGTCGCCTAAACCGCGAGCATAAGCTTCCAGTACACCAGCATACATGGCTTCGCTTGCAGGGTGTGTTGACGCAAATGCCCGCTCCAGGACATAAAGGTCGACCGCAAAGTGCTCGGGCATTGACGCCTGCGAGGCAAGGCCGAAATCGATGAGGACCTGCGGTGAGTGCGGCTCGAGAATGACGGAGCGGAGGAAGGGCATGTGTGTTGTTGAGTGAGCCATAATACTGCACCACAAATCGCCATATGCCAATGTAACCTGTGCACTCACAATCTCGTACGGATGTGCTGCGTTGGGTGTTAGCCGCACCATCATGTTGCTCGTAGTGAGGTCACCGTGGATTATTCCTGTTGCATGGATGCGCGCAAGGGCTGCACCGACAGTTGTCATGAGGTCTGACACGGTGATGCCCAGGCGGGTGAGAGCAGCCATGCCCTCACTTTCACTGAGTGGGTCATAATCCTCTTTCCCATCCGTTTCCCGACCTGTTGTGTCGTTATCGACGTCAACAGGATCCCGCTCCACTTCATCACCAGCATCAATCTCAACTTCGCCTTCGACGCCACCGCCGAGCACTTCCCGTACGCTCCATCCTTCGATCCGCTCCATTGCAAGGGTGCCTCCGGGCTCGTCAACCCATAGAACGCGAGGAACAACTACGCCAGCACGCGCGCATCGCAAAAGTGCGCGTGCCTCAAATTGCAACCTCGTCCGTGTCAACGACGCATCGAGAACAGGGTGGCGATATGTCTTTGGAAATCGGTGTTTCAGAATCGCGGGAGTCGGCGCAGGCTTGGTGGCCGAACAGGATGAAGAGGAAGCGCCGTGGGGTGGTGGCCAGAACACTGACGATGTAGGAAGCAGTGACGGGACAGCGTAGACGCGCTATTGTTAGACGGTCAGCATTGCACCACCAAAATCAAGGACAATGGAAGCGTCGCTGTAGACGCGACAACGACTCACCGCCTCGGCGCCCTGCTTGAGAAGTTCAGCCTTGTGGATCAGACACAATGACGGCGCGCGATACTTGTACTCGGCCATGTCTCTGCTGTTGAGGGTGAAGGACACTGCGACGAGTAATGTTCAGATCCAATGCTGTTGTGACTCGTTTATGCCTCGAAGTCTGTGTGGATCTGTCGCTTTGCTTACGACTTTTGATGTGAACCATACGGACAGTCACGAAAAGTCCGTGAAAATACGGCAGCAAACGTTAAAGAGCATCACGTGACACTTTAACACGTGGTCAGACGCGGGACCATGCGCGCCATGCGACCATGGTATAATGGTACCATGATATCATGATATCCATGATATAATACCATGACCATTTCATTTATTGGCGGTATGGCCGGTATGACCTGTACTACAGCATATAGCATGTAGATACACGTACCGAGCACTCTCGGATCTTGCCTTAATTGCTTGTTTCTGCACGTTCTGAGCTCCGGGTCGCCGTACACCTCAAGCCTCCCGCTCTGCGACACTGGCAGATGTGCACACAAGAATAGCGGCAGCTGTAAATATGTCCCTCCGTATGCCAAGGCTAGACGTCGTAAGGTTGAGATTCATATGCCTCATAGGACGTTCAAAAGCCGTCCAAGGTGGTGCGCCTCACAGGGTTTTGCTGCTCCGGGCGGAGCATTTCGCCGGGCAGTTAGGGTTTCTGGATGACTACTGTCTTGTAGAGACCTCGTCGGGATGTCGAGGCGCAGTGGGGGAACGGAGCAGTGGAATGTACATGCTACGGCAAAAGGCGGGGCACTGTGCATAGTGCAAAGCAAGCTAGAGCTGTTCATGCTAACCATATCCTGTAAGGCTCCGCCCGGAGGCATTGCCAGTATCCTAGATACAACGCCACACTTTAGGTTGTTCGTCTGGGCTCGATTAAACGCGAACAGGAAACGGTTTCGCTCTCCTGAGCCGCCGTCCACGCGTCCACTTCGAAGTCTCACTAAAGGTAATATGTTCCTGTATTAGCTTGTAACGCGCAGCTTTTCTGTTCCACCCTAACCAAGCAAAGCGCGGCGCGTGCACAGCGTGCTGCGGTGAGCAGGTCTTGTTTGCACCAAAGTATTCTGTGACCGAGACGGAGTTGATCGAAGTCAGATGTCTCAGGGTTCTTGCTCGGTCAGGCATAGAGAGACCAGGCGGAAAGGGCCGGGTTACGGCTTGTAGCTATAAGCTAGTGGGTTGGTACAAGAAGGTTGCCTTCGCGGTCGGAAGCGGATTTGGGTATGCGACGTACTACAGCGACCGGGAGGATCGTTTTTCAGGACTGTGTGACGCTCTCTGATTGCCAGATCTGAGGGCTTCAATTGCTGGCGTGCACGCTGGCGTCCTAACTGAGAGGCGTGTGTAGTGTGGCCGGGTGTGGCGTGCATGGCGTGTGAGGTGGTCGCCCCCCACTGTTTGCTCTGTCGCCCTTAAAGTCACGGGATACAGGTCGGCTGATGAACGGCGCGCAGCCTGACAGATGCTCCTCTTGCCTCTCCCCTCTCTATATCCCAGATTTATCCCCCCCTGGATCTTTCGCTCCCACTCACCGAGCTGGAGAGACAGCGAGCTTACCAGAGTGGCAAAATCTGGACTCTCCTTGCTCCTGGCCTCTTCGTTGCCACCCAATACACCGCAAGAGCCAACAACAAACTTTGCACGACGCTGTGATCCGACTCTTCCGTGGCGTACCTTGTCCCTTTTCCACTCTGGGCCAAGTGCCTCTGACGTCATGTCCTTCTGCACGCTTCGGGCCCTGTGCCCAACCAACAGGTAACACGGCAAGCGCCCAATCGTCTTGGCAACAACACAACCCTCTTCTGCACATCCTGCCCTCTCCGCATGCATGCACACCACCACTACGTGTGTTTGTGCCGTTCTTTTTCTGTCGGTTCATTGTGTCATCTTGCTCTCTGGAGCCCTCGTGCCCCTCGTGATCCCCCGCAGCCCCTGTTTGCTGCCGCCCGCTGTGCCCGAGGGTGGCCCCGTGTTGTACGTGTTGTACCGCTGTGCGGGTTGTACCGCTTCGCGCAGGTACGCAGTGTGCGCTCATCATCGATGGTGGATGCCGCCACAGGCCCCAATAGCCTCAGGACTCAGGTCAATGATGCGCGTTTGCATTCCAGCCCCAAACTCTGGCGGCGAGGCCGCAGTTCTGCTCCGTCAGACGTTCTTCGGCGGTCCGCTTGCGCTCCTGGCCCAGCGCCCCCAGCAACCCCAGCAGCTTTGCAAAGCACAGCACCACCAGTGGTACGCAAACGTCACGCCTCCTCGCCAGATTCCTCTTAAGCCCCCCCTCCTTCGATCTTTAAAAGCCAGATGGCCCTGCCGCTCGTCTCTTGGCTACCCTCTCCTCTCATCCATTACTTGATCTGTTTCCATTGCCCTCTGGTTGACCGACTTGCATCCGTCTGGAACACACCCTCCATTCATTCACCATGCGTTGCTGTGGGTTTGGCTCGTTTCTCCTGTTTGCGGCCTTTGTGCTGTTGATCTTCGCGTCTGGTGAGTTTCCCGTTACCCTACCCCATTCGCCATCCCGCACGTCGTTCTCTTGTACTATTGCAGGCACAGGCTGACGCATGTTCAGTTGGCACTCCCATCTTTGACTCGGTGTCGCTCCTGACCGTTTCCAAACCTGGAAACGCTCGGCTCGGTATCTGGGGTTTCTGCATCGAGGGCCAGTGCAGCAACAGCAAACTCGGTTATGACTTGACCAAGATCACCGACTTCCTTTCGAGCGGCAGCACGCAGATTCAGGGTGACCTGGGCGACCGCGTCGCCAACGTCGCGTCCAAGTCGCTCACGGGAGCCACCAAGGCTCTGGTTCTGCACCCAATTGCCGCCGGCTTCGCCCTCATTGCCGCCATCTTTGCCATTTTCTCGAACCGCTTTGGCTACATCGTCGCGTCCTTCTTCGCCGTCCTCGCATTCATCTGCTCGCTGGCTGTAATGGCGGTCAACTTCGCCATCTTTGGTGTTGCACGCAACCGCATCCGTGACGGTGGCGGCGACGCTAGCTATGGTTCCGGCACTTGGGTCACTCTTGCCGCCACGATCATCCTGTTCATCGCCATCTTTGTCACTATCCTTGAGTGCTGCTGTGGTGCTCGTCGCAAGTCCCGTCGTGAGCGCGATGCCGCCGCCGCCATGGACCCGACCATGACCCGCGAGACTAGTCGCCGCGGTCTGATTCCCAACTTCCGCCGCAACAAGGAGGTCGTTGTTTGAGGCAGCCATGCACGACGTATACCTGTGCGCAGGTCCTAGTCTTCTTTAATGTCGTCTTCTCTTCTCTCCATAGCTATTCACGTTTATATTAGCATGTTAACTACATACAAGACCCTCAGATGACATGTGCCGCCCAGCAGCCCTTACATCATGATGCGCGGGGGTCTGTAGTATTAGGGGGTCTGCAGCGATACAGCATCATAAACACACGACACACATGTTGCTGTTCCCCCACCCTCCCACCACCCCCCCCGACATGATTACACTCTCAGGGGGTCGAGGGGCTACTCGTGACGAGCATATGCTTGTATTGTGTTCTCAGTGGCTCAGTGCCTCTTGGACGTTTCCGACGTTTTGCAGTGTTCTTCCCCTTTCAACAACCCCTACTTGCATGAAGATGATGGAATGACGACACAGTTTCACCTGGGTAAGCAGGCACCACGTTGTCCACGATCGACAATGGCCCATGAGGCGTCAAGCAAAAGTCCATATGGAGACTGGGTCAGCGCCCAATGGGTCACTGCAACCTCATGCGCATGTATCGTTACATACGTGTAGGAAGAGATTGAAGAGTGTAGACCTATACTTGTTACAAGAGCGCAGCAAAAAATGAAACCCGGTACAAACAAAAGGCAGAGACCGACGCGAGCCAAGGAGAAATGACGATGCCCTAGACTTCCATCGTAACGGCACGCTTGTCCTCCGGCTCAGCCTCATGCGTCTTGCGTTCCGCGGCCGTGCGCGCATTGGGACTGTCCACAGGGGTAAGGTCACCAGTCGTCGAATCCTCGTCCGTCTCTCCACTCTCGTCATCCGTGTCGTCCTGCCAGAACTTCTTCTTGCCACGGCTCAGACGTTGGGCCCATGGGGGCAAGAAACCGCCCTCCAACTTGTACGTCCAAGGCTCCTTCTCCTCCTTGTTCGGAGGCTTGATCCGACCCCCAGATGCTTTCTCGAGGAGCCAAACAACGGTGTTCAGCAAGATGTACGAACACAGGCCGGCGATAAGGCCATACGCGATCGAGTAGGTGAACGGCATGATTGCCATGGTGAGGAACGCTGGCACTGCGTCGCCCATGTATTTCCAGTTGATGAACCTCGCGTCGGCGGCCATCTGCGCGCCGACAATGACAAGTGTACACCCGGTAGCCCAAGGTGGGATGGACGCAAAGATAGGCGCGAAGAAGATCGAGATGAAGAAGCAGAATCCCGTCGTCATTGCCGTAAGACCTGTGCGCCCGCCTTCTGAAATACCTGCGCCTGACTCAACAAAGGCAGTGACCGGTGGTGCGCCCAACACCGAACCAATGCTGATGCCAAAGGCGTCCACACAATACGCGATGGAGGAGTTTTCGAAATCCTGAGTCTTTGGGTTAAGGAATCCACCAAACCGCGCCATCGAGTACAGTGTTCCTGTGGCGTCGAGGATGTCGACGTAGAGGAACGAAATGAACGCGAGTCCAAACTGTCCACTGTGACTCGAAACGTCAAAGTTGATGACGTTCAGAGTGTGCTTGATAGGGTGGAATGTAACGACCTGTTTGAAAAAGTTGAACGCATCGTCACCGAGCTCAGTATGGGGGAAGTATGTGACTGGAGTTGTTCGCGGCCAAGAAATAATAGACACGAGGAGAATGCCGCAAATGATGGCTCCCTTGACGCGGAACATCTGCAGCATAACTGTAAAGACACCGCCGCAGAAAATGCCAATCCACTAAACTGTTAGTGAATCTGCGTGGCGCGAAAGCGCGACCACTCACCATAGTGGGATTACGCATCTTGTCGCTTGAGGGGCAAAGACCTGTCGTGGGATCCTTCTGCTCAGGATGACAACCGGCTAGCTCCATGGGCGTGGCAGTTGCACCGGTGACCAAGCCGATGCCTGCTGAATACGTGAGGCCGATGAGCGTGAGGTAGAGACCGATGCCTACGGCGGTTGCGAGTTTGATAGAGGCAGGGATCGCTCGGGCCAGCCACTGACGGATGCCAAAGATGGTAAGACCCACAAACACAAAGCCTTCGACAAAGACCGCAGCCAGCGCAATCTCGTAAGGGACAAGACCAGAGCCATGGTAGCCAACGACAGTATACGCAAAGTATGCGTTGAGACCCATACCGGGTGCAAGACCAATTGGCATGTTGGCGAACAGGCCCATGCAGAAGGTTGACAGGGCGGCAATCGACGCGGTAGCTGTCACAAGGTCGCGCTTGATCTCCTGCACGCACTGCATGTACTCCGGGTTGCTGTCACACAGGTCTGCCATCGACTCTGGAGGACATTTGCAAGTGCCGCCCGATTGCGACACGATGCTTGCGTTCACTGACAGAATGTAGGCCATCGCAAAGAACGTGGCAAGGCCCGCGCGAATCTCCGTGAAAAAGTACGTGCCTTTGCGTTCTTTCCTCTACGACTGTAAGCTGATAGTCACTAAAGCAAGAGGCGCATTGGAGCTGATAGCGCTGGAACCGCGTCTCCAACCCCGACTTACATGGCCGCTGTTCGCCAGGCGGAAGTAGCGCCCCACAGGCGACTTCGCTACCGCGAGGTTTGCTTTATGGACCCACCCCATCGCTGTTGTGTTTGAATGCGGAGGCCGGGACGACTGACGATTGATTGTGGAGGAGGATGTCAAGCGGGAGTTATAAAGTGGAGTGGTCTAGGTGAGGTTAAAGAGTTTTTTCTTTTGGCCATGTCTCGGCAGAAAGGAGACCGGAGTCTGGGACATGACCGCTCCTATCTGCCTCGTTGCCTCATAGCCTAGAAGGGTACGAGCCACGGCCTATCTCGTCGGACCACTCACGGGGCCCGGCTCAGGTGCTCGATCTGGCATCAGACGTAAGGTGGGGGCGGTCGTCGAACCCCACCCAGTACCTCTCCCTATCTCTGCTTAAGCTGTCGTTGGGCATCAGTTTCTCATATTGACGCTTTCACATTCAGCCGTGCTGCAGGCTCGTGGGACACAAAGTGTTGAGACATTGCATGCTCTTCGTCGACTATAAAACCTGAGAGCTTGGTCGGCTACATATCTGTCTGCGGCTCTTGGTGCGCGGGCTATCCCTACGTGTCTCCCGAAGACGCGAAGAAATTCAGGTGAAGCACCACATGGTACTTCTTTGAGTATGGCCGATTTCCGAATGCAGGCACGCTCCCAGCTTCCCATTCAGATACGGATACTCGGGCGATGCGCTCTTGTCCTATCTCACTCAATAATCTATAAACAACACTGTAGCATGCGACCATCGCCTTGCTGTTTGTTACTGATCGACACCTCTCTAAGCCTACCCCAGATAAGTCTTGACAGACTCAGGGGGGCTTTTGTCGGACAGACACGTTACTGCAGATTTGCGATAAGGCATGCCAGTTACCTTCGAATAACCGCTTCAACCAGCGTACACTAAATGATGCTTGGCGGGACAGGAGATGATAACCTATACAAAACACTGAACTGATCTCTGCCAACCAATCACCGAGCAACACAATGGGTCAAACGACGCGCAGGCCAGGATGGTACGCTAGGTTCGAGCAGCTTTGGAGACACTGCAACAGGGTTTCCGGAATTTAGATCAAAAATAATCCAAAAAAATTGGACGAGTGGCGAATCGAACGCCAGACCTTGTCAAGATGACCTAGTACGTGCTAATGACACGCTCTACCAACTGAGCTACACGCCCTGAAACTTGCTGACATTTCAGAAGCAAAAGGGGTGTTGTTGAATGCCGTGCACTCTATTTTTAGATTTGCACAGCTTTGACCTTGAAACAAGGTAAGCTTTGATTTTTCCACGACCCTTGAACGTTTGAAGGGGAAGAAAGCATGGAGCAACCAGAGAGGCAATTGAGACGTTGTTTGGTTTTCCGTTGGCGTGTTTTGTGTCCGCGACGTTAGCCCTACCCAGGAAGGGATGATTGTACGACATGCCGGGGTGTCTCAAACTCTAATGGCACTGCCGGAGCGCGTAGGAGGATCATCAGCTCTGTTGTACAGTTCGGTGTGGTCAACATTTCACGTTGACGTGCAAGGGAACGACTGCTGAAGCCCTGCGCGGATGCGCGGATAAGTGGGACAGGAAATTGGTAAGGGTACCTGTGGTTTCTCACCTCTCTGCAGTCTGGTTGTTCTTTACAACATTTCGAACACACTTAGATGTGGCCGACTAACCCGGCGCATCCATGGACTACCGTTGAGGTCCATGCTCGCACCTTAAGCGGAGAAACTGAGTTTCTGTTCCCAAAAGCTTTCTCAAGGGCGACAGACTGGTCTCAAGCATACTCGTAAATTCTTACTGATGCACGTTTTGCAGAGATCGTCCTGAGGTGTCCACAAACGTTCGCTCGCCGGAGGGGCCGTTGCGATACCATGTGCTTGTGGCTTTCGTGCCCCGGCCAAACGCGCTGTGATACCTGTTTCGGAAATGGGAGAGATGTAAGCCCGAGTTCTGTGGAAGACTCGGGTTTGCCTGCGGACCCGAACGAGCCAGGTAGTTCGGAACGGGCATTAGGGACGTGTCCAAATCTGTGGTTGATCGCGACGTTTGACACTTGCCACGCTGGGCCCGCCCTGACTGCAGAATGCTGCACCGGACAGCGCACGTACACCGCAAGAAATCGACTCACTAGCTCACCGCCTCCCTCTCTTGATCGTGACCGGAGATGCATCACTACCCCTTTGGTACCCACGAAGTAAGAGGAGGGCACCTCCTGGCTGCTGGCAGGCTTCTACTCGTGTCCAGCCCTGAAACAGGAGACAGACGGAGGCCGTTGTCCTGAAAGTCTCTGACAATTCTCTCGGCAAATGCCCTTCCGATGCGATCCTACAACAACTGTTTACGTTATCCCCTGACCTACATGTCAACAAGGCCCAAGGAGGGGCGCTGCACTGCAGCCGCCGGTACAGGCTGGGCCAGAGGGCCAGTCAAGCAACCTCAACGAGCCTCATGGCCGGCCCAACTGCCAGGTGTAGTGGGGTACCCGTACCCACAACACACGGCGACGTGTGTTCAACAGCCGTGTTTGTGCTCTTGACATTCTCAAGTTGTTCAACCAGAGCAAAACCCACGCGTCTCGACAGACAAGTGCTTGAGGGCAAGCTTGTAGGCGTCAGCCCTGCTTGGTCGCTCGTTGACTTGTCATCAAACGGTCTTACTCCTTCGTGCATCGTCCCCTTTCACGGTTTACGACTCTTCTACGCCCTCCCAGCCAAAATAGAGGCAGTAGGCGTCGTCTAGAGCGTACACAGCCACTTCGATAAGCGTCGCCCCATCATGAACCCCATTGCCGCGACTCGCCATCAGATGTCTGTCCGCAAAGACATAGCGCGCACGAATGCCAAATCGCCAGTACACATGGTCACGGACACAAGTGCCGAAGACAACCACGGTGGCACAGATCCAACGTGGTCTCTCCATGCGCTGCGCAATGCTATTACTGATGCGGACCGTGGCAGTAGCTCAACGGCTGAGTCTGTTGCGCAATCACATCAGCACCAGCACCGGCCCGACCCACCCCCTCGTGGACGAAAGCGACGTGCCGCCCGAGCACGCGCATGGACTGTTGGCTCGGCTCCAGAGAGCTTCGCTGCCGCTGCAACCTCACACGCACCGAGGTTGAACGACAACGACGACGATGAGCGACTGGAATTTGGGCCAGAGCTGGACGAGGATGGAAAACGGCGCCAGCTGCCACGAGCGTTCAGCCCACGACGAAGGACGTTTGCGCACCATGCGCTTTGTGTAGATCTTTCGACGGCCGATAATGCCCACCGAGGTACAGGCTCGCTCCGTGTGGTCCCTTCTCGTTCATCGCCTGCGTTGCTAGCATCTCCCATCCGCCTGGCCTCAGGTTCAAAGCGATCCTTCACCTCCCTTTCGGGTACTACCGCCAAATCAACACGGGTTGCGGGTTCGTATCGACGAGCCCTCGCCGGTGCACATCGACGGGGCGCGGCTTTGGCCCATTCGCAAGAGGCACAGCGTAATGTGGTGCCACCTTCTGCACCCTCCTTCACTCTTCCCGCCTTCGGACACCACTCACGGCTCTCGCGTTCTAGGGCAACGCACTCATTGGCCAACGCCGCCGCTTCGCAGTCAGGATGTTCATCCAATGTGGAGGATTCTCCAATCTCGCACCCTTCTCCTCCTCCGGCATCATCGCCCGAATCAGCAGGGTCACCAGGCTCATGGCTGTCTTCTACCCATGGCCGGTCGTTGCAAAGGTTACGCAGCGCGGAATCCAGCGCGGACGCTATCATGTTTACTCCCCGGCAACTCACATTCGAGGGAGACGGTGACGCTGCTCTTGACCAAAGAGGCGGGAGACGGCTCGACTTTGATTTTGATGGCTTTGAAACAGATGGCCTGCTCCCAGAGTCACCACCGCCACAGTCACTCGATCCCACCCGGTTACTCGGTCCGGCGTTCTCTCCAGACGTGTGTGTGCGTGAGCAATCATTGTCACCAGCCTTTGGTCTAGAGACCGATCCGGAGCTCGGAATGTCTTGATACCACACCAGAATGGGTTGCGTTTGGGATAACGACACCTACTCGATTTTGCGCCCTCCAGTACGCGCTCCCTCGACCACCTTGGGTCAATATTTCTTCTCTCCGTCGGCTGGCCCGAACATCAATGAAGCATTTTCAGCATAGCAATGACGTACAGGATGCATTATCATCATCATGTTTACAAAAGTTTGCCCTTGCTCGTGAGGAACTGAGCGACGTGCACATTGTGCGCAGGCAAAGTACAAAAATAATCTTTTGGACGACAACGACATGATTCGAACATGTGCTCCCGAAGGAAGTTGATTTCGAGTCAACCGCGTTAACCACTCCGCCACGTTGCCTGAATGTTCTTCATTCTTAGTTAACCGGGAAACGTCTTTGTCTGCACGTCTTGCCCTCCGCGCTGCCAGCTGATGGAGATAGACGATACCTTGTCGGTTCAGCTGGAGCGTCTAACGTCCACAGCGTATAATATGCAACAACTTCTCGTGCAAAAGCGCCTGCTTCCTTCTCTAAAAACTAAAGTAAACTTTGTGGAAGCAGACTGCAGTTGTCGACAGGCAAACAGCACCGAGCCTCCGATATGGAACAGTGCGGGTTCAACGCTGGGACTGGGAAGCCACTGGTGCCAAATGCAAGTGGGCCTGCACTTTTATGCTCACTTGCGTTCCCGCGCTGCGTTGCTGTCCTATCGTATCATCCGGTGATGCACAGGCTAATGCTAGTTAGACAGCGGAGTCGCGCCTAATGCCAAGCGTCATACTCCGGCCACCTCATGCGAAGCCCTGCACACGCGCATCCCTACGCGCCGCGCCCCAGAAGACCACATGAGTATATGGAGAACGCCTTGTGGGAGGCGCGGGAGTGGTCGGCGTTTCCCACCACTGTGTGCCGGACAATTAGGAGACAATAGGAACAGTGGGCACCTCCCAGGGTGGGGATGGGTTTGGGTTGTCCCGTGTCTTTCCGAAAGTGATAACAACAAAGGCGCACTTTCTGTCTTCACACCGTCCATGACAATTCCACCGATAGTCTTTGACCTGTGCTGGCCGACGACGCGCTTAGGCTGTGCATCAACTTTTACGTGGAGATTAGGGACAATGCTGCGCGTCTGCAACCGCGCTGCGTGACTGCTACCGCCGGAATGACACGCCGGCTCATGCCGTATGCCACGATGCGCCAAGCCATCATTTTCATGGCCGCAGATATGAACACACTCGTCTGTCTAGAAGATTTACTGACTCAGCCCTCACGCCAATACTACTTATACCGCGCATTCCAGGCGCCACATACAGACGACGTTAGACAACTTTGCTTTCTGCAGCATGCTTGCAGGATTCACCACGTACACACCAACCACCTCACAGTTAACAATGGTAAGTCACGTCCGCCGATAAAGCTGATTAAAGAACTTTAAGACCGCTGTTTCGGAAGAGGCGAAGCAGCTTGAATTGGAGCTTGAGCTGGCAATCCAGCGGGAGGACCAGATGCGGGAGGCATTCGACGAGTATATTTGCGACGAGGAGTGTTACGACTGCCTCGATTGCGATTACGACCACTTCGACCAGTTCTCTGATCACTTCACTTCTGCTATGTCGACTCCCGCCCTGACCGCGAGCTCTACTCCTGCAGGGATGCCTAGCACGCCGTTGCTGTCACCCCGGGAATCGATCTGTGTGGCGGAAATTGCACACAATCTTTCAAAGGCCGCCACTGTTGCCAAAGAAGAACAGGGTCTGGGGGAACGTCTTCTGTCAAGTCTCCAGGTGAGTTGATGCTCCATCATACTTCAGACAGACTTAAATTTGTCACTGACTCCCAGGCTATTGGTAACAGTGCGCTAAACGCCCTCATGCCATATGAAATCGACGACTGTGACGATGGAGATGCAGATGAAGAAGACGCCCTACCGCCACTGCGCCTTGTACCGCGCTCAAAAGCGGCCAACAAAGCGTGCACACCATGTGAGTAGGCTTGTATGAGCTGAGGCTTGTATGAGCTGTTTGTATGAGCTGTGGACATCCGAACCCACGCTGATCTCCAGCTCCTGTACTCCTCCTTGAGCCCTCGCGCCCTGGTGCTCATGTGCGTTTCCTCATTCAGCCCAGGCAGCAGGCTGCACTTCCTCTGCCAGCAATCACTGCTCTCGGTCCCTTGTTCTCCCTTTCCGGCGGTGCTTCGCATGGGGATTTCGAAGGCGACGAGGCATATGAGCTATGTGAGGAGATCGAGTTCTAGGTCAGATGTATCTCTTCATGTGAAGACCCATGACCAAAGGTATATAATAATTTCGACTATAATGATGCACTACTGTACACATTCTTCTTTGCTATAGTTAATGAACAGCTTGCTGTGTTGTGTTTGTTCATGTCCCCATAGTGGGGCGAGCCGGGTGTCTGGCAAAGAAGCAACGTTTGCTCGACGTAATGTATCTTTCAGCGATTGAAGATGGCTGCGACATGTCCCGATGACAGTCCAGCAAGCGAAGACGTCAGAGAACAGGCACAGAGCCGTTTTCGCGAGCAGCCTGGTATCACCTGATCCTTCGCCGCTTTGGGTGGGGGACGTGGAGACCGAAGATACGCCGCAACTTTGCGGAGACGTTTCGCTCCAACTGGCTCGGCGACCTCCGACCGGACGAAGTAACCGATAGTTACCGCAGTCCCTTACGTTGGGCAGTCTTCACTCGAAGGTGGGCAGTAAACTCCCACAACTCTTCTGCTGCACTCAACAGTCTTTAGGAGCTGACACTCCGTGTAGAGTCGCAACTATGGGTTCTTCATCGACGGGCAGGGCCAAAATAGGCAGGCCTCAGCTTTCAGTAGCAGAATGTGCACAAGCAACGCGAACAGGCTGACGCTAGGTGACAAGCTCCTCACCCAACCCGGTACAATTTTCGAGATGCAGGACGCCATCATTGCAGGCAGACAGCATCTGGTCTGGAAGCATGTCAGTAAAACGTGTCGCGCACTGCAGCCGCTTTGCTAGCTTGCGTTGGCTGTCATTGCTAACAACAGACACCCTATACCTTTCGTGAATACTTGACGACCCAGTTTGCGCGTTGGGCGCCGCGAGAGCTGGTATCGGACCCAGTCCCTGAGCCAGCAGATTATTACGCGCGTGAGCACGTCTCATACAGAGAGGCCTTTGCTCGTGCAATCGAACTTGCAGCATGGTTAAGGGATCAAGGGGTGCGCCAGGGAGACCGTGTCGGCTTGGGTGGCTACAATTCAGCGGCGTAGGTGGCGAGGTTGCCGCGAATGTTCCAATCCTGGCTAACCTGCAGATGGATTGTCGCGTTCGTGGGCATACACCTGGTGGGCGCCGTCCCAGTGCTGCTCAACGCTACATTGCAGTCGGAAGCGCAGCTTCATTGTCTGACCCTCACCAAACCAAAGATAACCCTGTGTGACAACAGATGCGCGGCCACGCTTGGACCCTTGGCGCCAAAGCTCGCTTCAGCAGATGTTGGGCCTGTTCACTGTTACAACTCCACTGCTTGCCTTTCCAGAGACGTCCGTACGGGCTTGCGTGAATATGTCGCTGCCCGACCTTCCCGATCAAGCATTAAGGAGGTAGAGGAAGGTACGGACCTCGACTGTCTCGGTCCTGAGTCTGAGGGCATCATCTTCTTCACATCCGGCACGACCAGCATGCCCAAAGGGGTGGTGTGTACTCAGCGCCAATGTTTGCACCATGTTATCTCCGGAAGCATTCCTGGGGCACGCGCCATTCTCAGAGCAGGTGGCACTCTTGAGGACGCACTTGCGGCCCACACCCCCCCGGAACAGCCGAAGACTATGCTCCTCGCCGTTCCTCTCTTTCACGTCACCGGGTGTCTAGGTTGGATGGTACGCGCCTTTCTCCTAGGCTTTAAAATGGTGTTCATGCGGCGGTGGAATGTAGATGATGCCGTCAGGCTCTGCGTCGACGAAAACATTGGCATGATTGGGGGGTGAGCAGATCTGCATATGGCAGCGATACTCACCGCTAGGGTACCAGCCATCGCTACAGCAATTGTACAGTCGCCGCTTCTGCCCAGGAACCACGTCTTTGATAGCATGGTTTACGGAGGCGCCGCGGCGCCCCAGCGTCTAGCTTCAGATGTGGCGCAGAGATGGCCAAATGTTATTGCCACCCATGCCTATGGCATGACTGAAACGAACGGCCTGCACTGTGCTCTCACAGGACAAGATTACATTGATAGGGTACATTGCCAGTTAGGCAAAGCTGACAAGAAGCCCGAATCGGTTGGCCATGCCGTCCCCACATCTGCGCAGCGCATTGTGGACCCCGAAACACTGGAGCCTCTCCCTGCCAATACCATGGGCCTTTTACAGTGTTCAGGTCCGAACATCATGAAGTGCTATGTGGACAATTCCAGTAAGTTTCATGTGTTTTAGAGAGCGGCCCCAAACCGCAAGTTGCGAACATTGCCGCTAATCATTCAGAAGCGACAGCCCAAGCCATCACTCCGGATGGATGGCTCAACACGGGTGACATGGCCATGATCTGCCCCGACGGATTTCTTTACATCCGCGATCGGGCCAAGGACGTCATCATTCGAGGGGGGGAAAATATACCCTCTGCTGAGGTTGAGAATGAGGTCTACAAAGACGACCGGATTGCGGAGTGTGCAGCCGTAGCAATTCCCGACGACCGGTTGGGAGAGCTCGTTGGCATTGCGGTATCATTGGCACCAGGGGCCAAGGCAACCCCCGAAAGTATTAAACAAGCGGCTGACGCCCGTTTGCGTCATCCTGCTCGACCTGTGATCGTCGTCATTGTGCCTCGCATCCGTGAGTGAAAGAATGCGACATTCAACCTGACAGTAGCGCGAAATGGGAATGGTAAGATTCTCAAGAGCGACATCAAGAGGATTGTGGGCAAGGAATGGGAAGCACAACGCGGAAAGCAGAGCAAAGCCAAGCTTTAAAGCAATGATACTCCTCCCCCCAACAGTTTCTCACCACACGACGCCCTCCTTTCCCCCAGTAACAATCATGCCCGTGGTGTTCCATCAGTAATGCATAACCGTTTGGCTGTTAAGGGCATGTTGAAATGCCTATTGTCTCTTTGCGTCGTTGACTGCATCTTGCAGAGTGCGCTTGCTTCCAATATCTTTGGGCTCGTACCTGTTGGGAGCATTCCAGTTGCCATCGCCCCAGTGCATCCTCCATGATGCCCCTAGCCCTACAGCAGGGCCAGCTTTACGCATGTCGGCTATGTCGTTGCTGGTCATTTGAGTAACCTTTGGGGGAGCGCCATTGGCCTTTTCGAGCGCTGAAACGATTTCGGTCCCAGTAAACTCGTCCTCCACGACGGTCCACTCCTGACCAGGCCCGAACTTTGAGTCGAGGATGATCTGGGCTACCGTTTCACCCAGGTATGACAGAGAGGTGAACGAAAACTTGGATTCTAGAGCCTTGTTCCAGACTTTCATTTCGTTGGCCTTAACGTCAAGGCCAAAAAAGCTCGGTGCCAGGAAGGCCCACTCAAAGAGACCGCAATGTATGGTAGTAATTGGGAGACCCATCTTGACGGCCGTCTCAAGGAGCGTGTATTTGTCATTAAGGTACTTGTTTTCTGCGTTCAAGCCCTCCTCCTTCGTCCAGTTGGCTGTAAAGTACGAGGGAACGTAAGCTGTGAGGGACGAGCTGCAGTTTGCCAGGCGCTGAACAAACTGCACGCCGCCCTCAGGCGTCTGCTTGGTCGCGGATCAGATGTCAGTCTTTGACGTGAATGTGTTGCACTCACAACAGAATGTCTACTCCCTCGATAGCTTTGCGAATCTCCTCGACGCTTGCGTTATCGGCATCTAGTATCCTCCTCTCCACATCCCGAGGAAAATTGGAGGTATCACTGGTCGGGCGATGTAGAACAATCAGCTTGAGTTGACCGGCAGAATGCCGCTTTGCAAGGGGCGCAAGAAGGGCCGAGCCTAGCGATCCTGATGCACCGATGAGCCCAACGGTCTTGATTGAAGAAGAGGCCATGATTGTCGTGCCCGATAACGAGGTGATGAAGTGAAAGTCGGCGATCCCAGCTCATACAGTTGACCATGGAGGCCAGTCTGCGTGGCTCGTCAGCACATTCCGCGAACCTGTGAATCCTGGTTGGTGTGGGTCGCGGAGTTGCCGGTGGAAAGGCATGTCAGTCAGCAATGGTGGGCGTGGTGGGCCGCGACGGGCAAGCCGAAATACAGGGATAGCGCTTATGACGTCTACCCGCCCTAATCCAGGTAGCCGGCATTTACCGTACTTCACATCACAATAACTTCACATCACAATAAACGGCAGAATGTGAAGTTGGGGGAGCCCGGATGCAAACAGTAGAGGACGTTGGCATACCCATGGAGGAGGCGTTGCTTATGCAGTCCGCTAGGCCGAGTGCCGGCAGGGGTTCGAAGCGTTCCCCGCTCTATTCGTCAAGGGTGGATCATGTGCGTGATGTACTTGCATTTCATTCAGGACTTTAAACAATAGAGAGAGTACAGCTTCGTCATAACAGCATCTGTGGCCGACTCTTTGTGTGATAAACAGCTACAGTACTACTGCCGGCCGCCATTTAGGGAGAGCTCCGAAGAGCAAACCGAACTCTATCTCCCTGTCAAAGGACACTCCCCCCAATCTGCAGTCGACATTTCCAGATGTGACATCGCTGCGTATCCATTTTGCTTTTGGACCCATCCTTTGCAAGTGCTTTGCATGTTCAACCCAGTCAACGGAAGCTTCATACACTCTACACGTTTAGGGGGGAGTTCACCGATGGCCATGAGCCATTGGTTCAAACTGGACGGCAGAACGACAATGAACCTCACAATGCGAGGCTTGCCCGAGACTGGAGTCTAAGAACAAGGATTCGGGCGTGCTCATCAGTGAGCTCGGGCTGAGAAACAACGTGATCAACGCCCTTTGTAAAAGCCTAGAATCGTTGGGGGTGGTCACACCGGCCTTGCGTCAGTAGCAGTGTCATCAGAGCGTCGAATGAAGTCCAACCTAGGGCATTCACAAAAATGAAACAATGGGTGTTCTTTTCTCACACATACTGTACTTTATGCTATTGTACCCCTATGGTCTACGAAGTTAGGGCTCGTTTGAGGTCTGTCTTCAAGTCCTCTATGTCTTCTACGCCGACGCTCACACGCAGGAGGGTATCGTCAACGGTAGGGTCCGTCATACGCCGCCACTCTATGCAGCTTTCTACCCCCCCTAGTGAAGTGGCATGGTGAAACAGTGTGAGCTTAGATGGCAAGCGCTTGGCCGCATCTGCAGTAGAGAGATATAGCGCAAAAACGGGCCCGTATCCGTTGGGCATTTGCCTTTGGAGCCAAGAGTTTGCCTCTTTAGCTTGAGGCTGTAAGGAGGCGTGGCTGACCCGCTTGAGAGTAGGTAGATGTCCGCCTTGCCTTTCGTCTTCAAGCCACTGGGCAAGGGCGGTCGCAGTCTTGCTCTGGCGGATGACTCGTAGCTCCAGTGTGCGCAGGGACCGTAGGCCAAGCCATCCCTCAAAGCTGCCCATCACACTGCCGAGAAGCATGCGGTCGCGTTTAAGCTCCTGCCATCGTTCCTTATTATTGGGGTTTACCGCAAGAACGCCACACAGCATGTCACTATGACCACCAAAGTATTTGGTGCCCGAGTGCATAATAATGTCCACACCGTGTTGGAACGGCTCTTGCAGAGGCGGTGGCGCAAATGTAGCGTCGCAGGTCAGGACGGCGCCGCATCGGCGAGCCTTGGCGGTGTAGTGTTCAAGATTTCGAGCCTCGCCAGTAGGATTAAGCGGTGTCTCGACATGTATCACGTCACCCTGCTCGAGCTCGTCGCTGTCAAGGCCAACAACCATGAGTCCAGTTAGGCGCTTCATGATTTCAAGAACGCCATGACATCCGTGGTATCCATCGCCAATTGCCACGCGTTTGGGGTTTAGATGAACGATCATGGCGTGAAATGCTGCCAGTCCTGAGGCATAAGTAAGTGCCGGCCCTCCCAAAAGCGATGACAGCACAGCCTCAAGTCGTGTAGTATTGGGCGCGCTGTCCCGCGAATAGACGTGCGAGTCACGGGGCGCATCAGGCTGCAAGTCAGCGACGTTCTGAAGCATGTCACGTGCATCAGTGTTATCCCACGTCCGAAGTGTGTCTGGGTCATCGTTGTACCTAAAAGTCGTGGAGACGTGCATGGCCGGAGCCAGTGCCTTGTGCGAGCTAATGCCATCATCTGCGTGCACGGCGCGGGTGGTGGGTGCGAGCGCCGCCATGGCCTCTTGCGTGTTGTCAACGGGCGACATTGCCGTCGCGTGCCGTGGTGCTGACCAGCTGAGTTGGGACAGGAATGCAGTGGGTGAAGTCAAAGCAGAGGACAGAGACGGGTGTGGAACTTGATCCGAGAAACCATCGGCATGTTGTGCATTATACTTAATCGGCCCGGGACAATGGTATCAATGGTGCAATATGAGATCTCGAATGACGACGCTATACCAATCTTGTGCTGACGAATAATGCGTAACGGAGGCAAAATCGCACATGGCCGCGGCTTCGATCGGCTTCGGGTTTCGCGGTCGCTCTGTCGACACGGTCTACCGGCTACCGGCTTGGTCTACCGGCGTGTGGCCCGCAGCATAGCATGAAGAACGATATGGTACTACGGAGTAAAGACGCAGTTCTAGGCTCCAGGGGATACAGCAGAGCCAAGCCTAGGATGGGGGCGTAACGGGAAGCGGGCGATACAGACAGTTGCGGGCAACGAGGCCATCAACGCCAACCTGCGCTTCAAAAATCGAGGCATTCGTAACTGGGTCGCTGTACAAATGATAATGTAAAGAAATTGGGAAGAGGCCAAACTGTATGCCGGCACACGTTTGGCAACTGAGAAGAGGTCTTAAACCCAAGGGCGCGCAAGAAGTGGGCGCGGAGCGTGCCGTTAATGCGATTGCTCACTAAAAGCTTACTGGGCTCGAACAGACGGAGGCACCCAACCGCGCTGCCTTTGAACCTCGGCACGGAAAGTCGGCACGTAGAAGTCATCTTCGTCATCCACAAGGTGTCGGTCGTTGGTTGAGCCTTTGTCAACAGGTGTATCAAATCCAGAGGCAGGAGCGAGTGCAGGCATTGCCGAGTTGGCATCCTCGCCTAGGGCAGCGAGAAGTTGGGCCATGTCGTACTCGTCGTTGCGCGAAAAGCCCTCGTGTGTATAAGAAGTTCCCCAACTGTCATGGGAATCGGCTGGGTAGATTTCCGTCTCCTCATGCACAGGGGGCTGAATGTCCTCCGCAATCTGAGAGGTTAGCTTCTGCGAGTTAGCCCAGCTAGGACAGGAAGCATCTAGTGCTGTAGTAGAGAAAGCTCTACCATGCTAAGCGGCAAGCGCCGCCCTCCGCCCCCTAAATCTCACAAATACAGTACGAGATGGGAGGCGTGAAGAAGCTCACTTTATCGCGACTGGTCCACACAGACTCGGTGGGAAAGGTGGGCGTGACCAGGGTTGTGTTAGTCGTTGCGCTGGCCGCAGACATTGCGGATGCTGAACTCTCTCGACGAGGGAAGCCCGGGACAAAATGGCTTACAGGACGGAGGCCATCATGCTCCGTGACTTCCACAATCACTGACGCCGTGTCGACACAATCGCCGAGCTCGGCTAAGAGACGTGTGTCTGGCAGGGCCGGGTTGGGCTCGCCAGCCTCAACTACGGAGGCTGTTGGCGTAGCGCCTACTGGTGTGGCAACGGCGGGAGGAGTGGAGGCGGCGCTTGAAAGCCGAGTGGAAGGTGTCGAAAGTCCCGTGGCGTCCAAGGCTTCCATGTTCTCAATAGAGTTTGCCTTGCGCCTGCGAAAGATGGTCATATTGGCTAGAATGTCTGGCAGTTGAGAAGAGACGTGGGCGGTTAAAGGAACTGAGTTGCGGATATGTTTGCAAGTACAGATAAGCCAACGTTGATCGCAGTTAACAGGGATAAATTAGCCTCCTGGAAAACTGGAGCCAGGTGTGGTACAGTACATGCAGCTGGTTCGTCACTCCTTGAGGCAGTTGGTCACCCAGGCCTTGGCATCGATGGTGGCGGCGCACGGGCGCACTTTGCAACCGTCAAGCCCTTTCAACCTGTCCACATTTGGGCAGCTTGGCGTCATTTCAACCGCTGCCAATGTCCTCTGGTATTTTGCACTCGTAAAACCTCGCGTATTGGAACGGCTGACTAGTGTAGGTAGCCGCAGGGGATCAAAAAGCGTTGTTGCCAAAGGGATTACTTGCGGCCACGACATCCACTCCCTCCGCCCCCCCCCCCCCCACCCCCCTCAAAAAAAAAACAAGATCGGTCGTCACCCGGAGGGCTGATGGCGCTCATGCACGGTTCGGTTTACGCTAGGGCATGGGACAGGAACCTGTTTGCACGAGCCGCACGGGAGATCACTGGGGTCACAGGCTCATTTTTGGCCACACGCCAAAGTATCATGGTCATCTTAACCAAGAAAGGAAGGAGGTGTGTTCTGCTGCGCCCCATTCCAGACTTGCCCTTTATATGCAAAAAAAGAAGTGTCAATGCGGAGGAGCGTGCTTGTGCAACCCGAGGCAGGTGACTATCCGTACAATACCTCGCCCTGCTTGGTGCATGCACTAAACAGCCCGTGTTCCTTCTTCCATTTGACCTCTGCCCTGCGGTTACTGTTTGCAGTGGTCATTGTACCTGTTTCGCATAGAAACAGGTCTCTCAAGGAAACACACACACACACACACACACATACATTGTCCGCTCAACTGACCGCAAGACCGCCGCGCCCAAGACGCCACTAAGTTTCCGATCAGCTTGCTGAGGCCTTGTTGTGAGCTAATTGGGCTGGGCTACCTTATGAGAAGCCGAGGCGACATCACGGTGGGACTGAGTGGCGCCTTATATTGTAACACACAGCCCGTTGAGGGGTCAAAGCGGATTACTGTTGAGCCCTGATGCTTACGGTAGCTTGCCGCCCTTTAGGTTGGCAGAACTCGCCAGTGCCGTGACATACAGTAGGCTTTGCCTGTGCAGCGGCGCCTGTTTGTGTAGCGTCAGCAAGTGACCTCAGTGCCTTCCACCACAAATTAGGCATTAGCTTGTGATAGCAAAAATCCAAGACTGGGCAACTGAAGTGCTTTACATTCAAGAGTGTACTGTCAGTGTCATCTGCATGGGCGGTTTGCAGGGTTATCCCAATTGCACACCCACAAGTTGCCTCCTTGTGGCCACTGTCAGCCGACAGGGAGTCAGTGAAATGTACTGGGGCGTTACAGCAAGTCGCGTGCAAAGAGGAAGGTGCTCGCTCAGTATGCGTCCTGTCGGTGTTTTCTACGAGTGATGTCGCGCCCTCCATCGCTCGACCTGTGACAAAACCTGACACCATCATGTTGCTATGTATCTTCATTGACTACTGTCGGGTACCTCGCCTTTCATCCGCGCCAACGCAAACCATTGCATAGTTGAGGGACCAAAACTACACGGCACAAGGAAGACAATGCGATCGTCCCACTCACCCAAATTATTACTGATGAACCTTATTCGGGTGCACTAAAGATACTGTTTGTCCACATCAGGGCAATGCTCTTGAACGCTCTCTAAGCTGGTGCACGACATTAGATTCAGAGGCGGCGCAGCCCGCGCCGGGCGCGCGAGGGACTCGTGGCATGCGAAGTCTCCCCGGTGATGCCGTTCATAGGCGCAAATGGGTTTGTGCCAATTGTCGTTGCGCCAGTTAATGGTTCTATGGGCAAAACTGTGGTGTGGTAAAGGTTACTACGCGAGACACGAGACCTTGGGCTAAAGGCAGGCGAGTTGGGGTTTGCACGGTACTGTATGCCGCGGAGCGTGGGTTGGCCAGCCAAAGCGGGGGAATGTTTTCCTTTTCCCTAACAACAAACTGGGTGTTGTCCAGGGCAGTTCGGCGCATGGTAGCGCTAAACTCGCCTGGTATAGGTATCGCAATTGGATTGTTGCCCGAGATGTACCGAAAGCCCACGGGAGGCGTGGAGTTTGGCACACGCGCCTTTAGAGGTGTTCGACAGGAGCGACCAGAGATGGGCGTTGTGGGCGTAGTGCTGGGGCCAAAGGGCGTGGTAGCCCCGCGAGGGGTGCCCCGCGAGGGGTGCCCAGATCACGACCCCCTGGGCCAACGGTTACTGAGTAGATGGCCACGTTTTCCAAAAAAAAAATAGCGTGGTAGCGGACTTGCGGGGCGATGGTAGCGTCATGATCCTGCTGATGGTCGTTGAAAACGCTTTCAAAAGAGTTGTCCTCTACACTGGGCGTGATCGGCAGCGTTGCGGAGAAACTCGCGCGAGCCACAGGCATGTTGAAAAGCTTCCTATTGGTACTAGCGCTTGATGAGAAAAGGCTAAACGTCAAACGGAAGGTTTGACAGGTCAAGGATTGAGGGGAGGATCTTGAGGAAAGAAACTTGAGGGAGCGAGCTTGGGGGAGGGAAGGTACTTGAGAGGGGAGCTTGAGAAAACACAGTTGATGGTCAGCCTGCAGCTTTTGAGGTGAAGTGGTCTTGAGGATTTCAAGTGCGCAAAGACGTTGAGGCAGTGCAGAGGGCAGCAACTTGAAGGTTGTTCGCGCAATTCTTTGATGGAGTGACTGGAGTGACGATGCCAAGGTTAGTTGCAAGATGAGGGGAGCTATTTATTGGGGGCAGGCGGTGGCGTCAACAAGAGCGTGTCTTCAGATTCCTTTTAAAAGGGCCCAAATACACTGGTGTGTCGTGTCCCAAACTTCGAGGTCAGCGGGACTGGGGGTCAGCGGGACTGGGGGTCAGCGGGACTGGGCGAGGGCGAGGATAGTGGTGTGCATGTGTGCATGAGTGTGTGCATGTGTGCGCGAGTGTTATGTGTCGGTGATCGGTCTGTGAACAATGCGAGACGCGGGCGCGGCATGCACAGCACGCACACCGGGAGAACTGGGTTTCAACTCTCGGTCAACTACAGTACAAGACAATTGTGCAGGCCCGCAAACGGGTTGATAAGAGTCACGTGACGCGATGAATCCCATGATCGCTTGCTTGCGAATTTGGGCACGACAGGGGCGATCAAACAATCCACAGGGTCGGGCCTTCTTTAATTGCCGTCCATTGCCTCACCGCTGTCCCAATCGTTCAGACATTGCCCCATGTTGCAGATAGACGAGGACCGACGGTCTGCTGGTCAATTACGAACAACCTTTGCTCTGCTCCCAAAAATCAGCTTTTCTAATGTGTAAACGGTGACCATCGTTGGCATGAGGGTTGGCAGGGTACTAGAGCCGGGAGGTGAGTCAGAGGGTATTTCGGATCCGAAAGCCTTTCCGGCAGTACCCCCCCGGCTCCGCGTCACTCGCCCGCTAAAGGACCATGCTGCCCGAAATATAAATGCCCGAATCTTGGCGAGTGGACGTGCTGACTACCCAACGCGATCCCAAACAACACTCTTTCACCTGATTTTCGTTGCTCTGATGCCTTTGAACGCTGAGGGGAGCTCAGTGTGCAACGCGTCCTTGGGGGTTTCCGATGACACCGAACTCGTCAAGCGAAGTGGAGGGAACATAGTGTCACCAACCGCGCGGGCAGCGAACCATGACACATAGACATCGAATGTCCCAGTGGCGCCCAAAGTCGGCCTCACGTTGCCATCGCCCGGGACGAAGTGGCAGCCGCCGACCTCACCTCCTTGTCATCGCTTTCCAGAGCACGCAAGAATGTTCTCTTTACTTGTTTTGTTGGTTGCTCAATCGATATTGGCTAACTCGAGTGCTTGTCAATCTTCATTGACGGAGCTGGCACATCAGCCATGTTTGTTGTGACTGAGCCTATTGCCAAGGATTTAAACATCTCCACGTTTGATGAAGCGTGGAATCCCTCATCGTACGCAATGACCTTTGCAGCCACGCTTTTGTTAGCAGGCCGGCTGTCGGACCTGTATGCGCCACACAAGGTCTATACTGTAGGATATTTCGGCCTCGGGGTGCTCTACTTGGTCATCTCCTTCCTGCCGAACCAGTACGCCTTTTTTACCCTGCGTGCCGTCTGCGCAATTTTCGCTTCTCTCACCATTCCGTCATCCCTCAATATGCTTATTCAAATGTACCCAGACAAAGGGCAGCAGGCCAAGAAGCTGGCTCTGTTTGGTATGAGTGGGGCTCTTGCGTCAACATTGTCGCCCATCATTGTTGGTGTCTTCCTTTTGGCGTCCTGGCGTTGGTACTTTCGCTTGTGAGATACGTCTTGGGAATTCTCGCTGACTGTTAGCATTGCAATGGTCGCCATTCCATTTTCTTTATTTGCTGGTTTTCTTATGCCCAAGACCGCGGCCGTCGCAGCAAAGGCTCCTGGGGTCGAAAAGTGGAAACGCATGGACTTGGGTGGGGTCTTCCTGCTGATGGCGACCTTGGTCCTCTTCATGCTCGCGTTTTCGCGTGCTTCTGCTACAGGATGGAGCTCCCCCGCATTTATTGCTCCACTCGTCATTTCTGTTGCCCTACTCTTTCCGGCTTTCATCATCTGGGAGCAGCATCAAGACAGTGGTCACTCCCTTATCCCACACGGAATGTGGCGGTATCCCAACATCATTCTCTACATGCTTCTAGGTTCAGTCTCTCCCCTTTGGTTTTTGACGTATCAGCTTCGTTGCGCGATATACTTTCAAGCAGCGCTTGGCGACTCGTCAATTCTTGCGGCCGGCAAGCTCGCACCTATGGGGGCCATGGCTGTCGTCGCAGGGCTTGCTTGTCAACCATTTCCACAGCTTATAACCAAGACGCGTGTGGTACAACCGATCGCGTGCTGTGGAGCGTTCGCCGGCACCATGTTGCTAGCTTTCAGTGGAGGTGGCCATGGCGTTGACTATTGGAAGTTTGTCTTCCCCGGGGAAGTCTTTGGCACGTTCTGCGCCATGCTCGTGTTTATCGGGATGAATACGGCAATCATTCAAAGTTTCCCCTTGGAGTACGCTGGTGTTGGAGGATCAATTGCGCAAGTAGTCTTCCAGATTGGAGGGGTGGCAGGCATTGCTGTCCAAGCTGGACTTCTGTCGACCGGTTCAGACGATGTCAAGGATTGGACAGGTGACCGAAACGGCTACATCTTTGTTTCAGTCTACACCGCCAGCTTTGGTCTACTTTTCTGCCTGCTGTATCGACAACCTCGGCACGTGACGCCCAACGAACCCTCAAAAGATCTGCCTGGCGAGCAAGACGGGGATATCCCACTCAAGGAGGAGGGGCCATGAGGTCGCTTCGGAGAACCCGACACGGCGTTGCTGGCCATACTGTACATACTGTACTGCACTACATGTACTGCGATTGGTAACCAAGGGTTGTACCTCTGTTTCCCCGCATTGCGCCATCAGGACAATACTTGAGCTCTTTTTACAACCCGCAACAAAGCCACATTGTATCAATGCAAGGTGCTGCGATGCATAATAAGTACAAGGGCTGTTGCCATTGTACTGTATCTGCATGCCCTAATGAAATTAAGCTTGGTCGTGTTACAGTGTACGGCGTCACAGGACATGTGCACATAAACGTTGTGTACTATAGATCCGCACAATACTGCCCTGTACACTACAGGCAGTACGGTAGTGGCAAGGAAACGTGGACTTAACTCTCCATTGTCATCAGCCAAGTGTTGCCACGCTGATGTTGTGTGTACGAAGACACACATGTCGTCTTGTTTACCGAGAGGAGGCATGCGCAAACTCGACAACTCGTATTGTTTGTGCGGGGGCAGCAACGTACATACATACCAAACACCTGCTCACTATAACTTCGTTTGCGATTATCAAGCTTTTTGTCATATCTTTCTTGCATTCCATAAGGCAAGTGCTTCACTTTACACTACAACTCTTGTCCTTCCGAAACTCTCATAGACGGAGTCGAAGAGCTCTCACGGCTCGTCATGCTTGGAGGGCAGCAACTTGGACGACACAACACCTTGGACCCAAATTCCAGTGTGCACCATTCCGCTGAACGAGACGTGAGTCTTGACAAGGATTTTGGTGACTTTGTCACGCAAGGTTTGTAGAAATACTCGAGAAGCTGCTCACATCAGAACCTTCCAGGGGCGCTACGTCTATGGAGCTGACACGTAACCACTGTGACCTCGGTGCTGGTGGCACAGCTTTTGTCGATGGAACCTCCATATTGCAGCGACGAGCGTTTCGGCGCTCTGGAGCCGCCTATCCGTCGAGTCTCGGACAGCCCTTGAGTACATGCGAACGGGTTGCTGCCGGGAGAATGTCCGCACCCGAGGAATCAAAGCGAGAGCTTCCTCACTTTAACCTGCCGCGTCTTGAGCTGGAGCCCCCTGCTCCTCCGACTAGCCGCCACCAGTCCAAGGTGATTCAAGTTTTACTGGACCCAAGCCACTCAGATACTCAGCCTGCATCAAACTTCACTGGAGAAGGACCGCAGGAATCCCCTCTACGGCTGGAACGCGACGAGGACCCCTTCCCGTATGTACGCTTTTTGAGCACCCAGCCACTCGGTGTGACAGCCAGAGAAGCTTTGCGCCGCGCAAGTTCAATAGAGCTAGAGTGTCATGCCGTTACTACCAACGAGACAGTCTACTTATGCTCCAATGGCGTAAGGACCTTTCAGACTGGCTCGGAAAATGATTGGAATGTCCAACAGAATATGCCCGCAGCTGCACCTACATCCACGCAGGCTTCTGAGGGCGAGACTAGTGACCAGTCCGACTTGATTTCCACGGTGTCATACACAAGAACGGCAGACACTGGCACTTTGAGGGATTCTGAAGAGCATCAGTTCTCAAACATCAAGAGCAAGGGTCTATTTACTGCGCTACGCTTAAAGAATAAGGCGCCCTCAACTCTGCGAGAGCATATCAACCCCGCATCTATCGGCGAACGGAACAAGTCCCTTGCCCTTTACCCTCACAAAGAAAAGACCAAGCGTGTGATACCGAGCGTTACGGACATATTTAAGACCAAGACCGTGCGGGAAGGCGTCGTGTCACCGCCTGACAACCCCGAACAGGCTTCCAAGAAGTTGGCGGTCGTGCCGCAGACGCTTTCAAAGCTGTCGCCTAAGTCCACCGTCCTGTCGGCGTCATCAACACCTGCCAAGTTGGAATTTAAAACAGATACTGTTGATAGTGTGCCCAAGCAGCTCAAGTCTTTCAAGTCATATGGTGACCCCAAGCTGCCCAAAACCTCAGTGGCTCCCACCCTGCACACGCACAACTCGCCACAGACAAACGCTTTCAGCTTTTCAAACTCCACAATCTCTCGAGTTGCACAGAACACCAAAGCACAACTGCCCCGTGGGAACAAGTCGCTGCCTCCGCTACCAGCAGCAACCGCGAACGTGGACCTCAGTGCCTCTTCGAGCTCTGAGCTTTGCAGCAACTCTTCAAGCTACAACACTCCGGCCTTTCCCACGGCTGCAGATACCTCATCTCGGTTGCTCCACACTCCAGGTTTATCTACCTTGCCGCTGTTGCAGTCAGAGAATGACCATCTGCTTCACTCCCCTTGTCCAGTAAAAACACCCTCCCTCCCTATTCCACTTGCATGTGTTGAACAAAAGTATTCACAAAAGCCTACTTTCCCGGGTCTGACAATGCAAATTGAGAGTACTCATCAAGACCGCTCCAATGAGGCAAAACCAGTATCTGGCAAGCACATCCAAAGCCTTTACAAGCACGCGGCGCCGACGGCAACCATATATTCGGCACAAGCCTCCGTAAAGACCAGGACAGGGGTAAGAAATCCTGTCTGCGGCACAGAGACAGGTTTCCCCGCGGCATGGGCATTTAATGGCGCAACGCTTGGGCGGATGCACTCGCGTCCTACCGTCGACGCGGAGCTCCTTGCGGGGGAGGTGCCGCCTCATGCGCAGCGCTTTGCTCATCCCAGTGTTTTGAAAGCACAGCCTCCAATCGATGCTTACGATGCTGAGTTGCATCACCAGATGGCGCTGGATCGAGAGGACCCGTTTCACGGTCTCGCCGTGCAGCGGTATCGACATCGTTGCGTCACGCAACATAAGGGGCTTTGTACGTCAATTACTTGCGCATGCGGTTGCCACATGTGTCAGCTATGACGATCTGGGGAAAGTGAGATAAAGCTCAACAAGACAACGGGGCCATACGGAACCTAAATCATAAAGTGCTGAAGCGACGACGTGGCCCTGACGATCCAAGGCAGACGGATCTAGCGGGTCTAACAGCGCAGTGGGTCTAACCGCGCAGTAGAATGTACATCCTGTCGCATGCAGCCATAGGCGCCGGCAGTGCCGTTTTCTTAAAGTCCCAAGAATCAGATAGATCGGCGTGATTCCCCAGCGTACACTGTACTTTCTGAGGGTACATGGCGCATGTCACGCATCTATAATCTATATGAACACCAGATATCGCGAGAGATGTGCTTGGACAACGGTGACGCAATTCGCACTAGGAGCAATCAAACGAAAAGGGAACCTCCTACAAGGCAAGCTGCCACCAAGGCGAGGTTCACATCTACGATGTCAGCGTTGTTCCCCGCCGTTGGAACCTGGAGTCAGCGAACCTCGTCACAGCTCGGTGGCGTGGGAGCTTACCAATCCAGTAAAAGACGCTGTCCCGACAGCAGCGCTGCTGTCATGCGACCCACTTGTCTCCTGTGCCGAGTTCCCATCTGCCATATTGGTTTGTGATCCACGAGGACGACCACGAGATGTGACAGTGGCAGTTTGAATGGGGCCGCTATCCTCAGCCGGCGCAGTGAAGGTCACATCAGGGACTTGGTCGGAGGACCACTTGGTCCAATTGCCAACATTTTCAGCATACAACCTTCCAGGAGGGCTCGTCGCAATGTTGCCTTGCGGCCAGTAGTTGCCTGCCCCTTAGCTGAAGCTCATTGCTTAGTAAGACCTACAAACAAAGAAGGTCTTGGACGGAAACGCGTCACTATCGCCGCAGTTCACGTTCCAGGCACATCCAAGCGTAGTTGAATCATTCCACGTCATCTGCCATGAGCCCATGCCTCCTCGAACGGCGCACTGCAGTGAAATGTGAGTAAGCTTGCGCTTCCGGGTGTCGGAATGGATAGTAATCTGCGTTAGAATAAGACGCCAGGGTGCCACTCACCCCACTCAGCGGCCCACATCTCAATCATGGGGTTCACGTCGAAGCGCTCAGAGGGCAGGCTGAAGGACATTTGTGCGCTAGTGTGTGAGGATGATTCAATGCGAAGTGCTGTGCCACGGTGCCGATGGGACGTACAGGTTGTCGCTGCCCCTGCCTGTCAGTGCTGTTCAGTAGCGTTGGCCTTCAAACACCACCCACCAGTGCTCCCATTTGCAGGTCTGAGCATGGTCATTGGCCACACGAGCCGCTGTTTCATTCCATACGACAGGCTGCGAACCTACGGTCAAGGATGTCCCAGACGTCAACCGCAACTGGACCTACCAAATTGCGCGCGCCAAACGTTCGATGCGGTCACAATCCACTGTGCAATTCGGCTCTCGCCGCGAAGATCGTCGTCCGATGGGTTCTCATTCATTGTAAAATCGTCAGACGATGTACCTTCCGGATAGTGGGGCCAGTATGGCTCGGTGGCTGAATCGTTGGCGGGTGGCCTGTCATTGAACGTTGTCTGGGCTAAAGCAGTCCCAAGGAGCGTGTTTATAAGAATGGCGCGTAGCATGGCATAAGTGTTGGATAAAAGGTGTACCATGTGGAGGATGGACGAGTGGCAATTTGCAGGGCTGGTGCGCTGGATTGCGGGGCGTGGATGACGACAAGGACTGATTGTCAGAACAGAAGCTTGATATACCTTTTGGTTCGTAATGACGCCAATCCGACCGCTGAGTGGGTTGATGCTTCTAAAGGTACCTGTTCTTTTGCTTGGCGTGCTGCGCAGCCGCGACCTGTGAGGAATGCACCGAACTTTGAGGAAAGAAGTCTCAGCGCAGTCAATACCAGACGTGGAAGGCTGGGCGCGTCCTTGCGCAGTTCATGGGGTCCAAAAGCCAGGCTGGCTAAGTCTGCGGCAAGCTGAGCTGAGGGCTGTGCAACGGGCGCGTGTCGAGGGGGGAGAACTGCTCGGAGCGGTACTGTAAGTTGGCTCTGGGTCCAGTCACGTCTGTCCACGGTCTACATGGCGAAACGCGTTGATCGTGGTATCGTTGACAAAGACGGCTGCGCTCAAGCGTGTGTGTGTGTGCTCTAGGCGCACGCCAAGATCTGTTCGATCTGCACACATGTGCGCGTCGTCCGTGATCTCCGCACACGATGTGCGTTGCTGAAGCAGTTGGATTAGCTGATTCATGGCCTCCGGCCAAGTAGGCCAAGCCTATTGCCTGCGTCGACCATTGGCGTTGCCGATCACAGTGTTGAAGAGGAGGAGTACACGTCATTGGGAAGCTCCGATCTTTGAGGGATCGCGGTGGCTTGGGGTACGCGGGTCTACGCGGTCGCGCTGTCTGATCTCTGGGGGATCTGTGGGCCATCTGTCTGATCTCTGGGGATCTGTAGGCCATGGAATGGGGCGGTGCAGGTTTGCACAGATCACAATCACTTGATAAGCCCATCACAGCACGTGATTTGTACTGACGTATTATGGGTCTGCTTGAGTTTGGTCGTTGGCCCGCGCTCGCGCGCGACAGACCTCGCCGAAGCGAAGAGCGCGGAGTGCGGCGGCTCGATATAAATGGAAACAGTCTGGATCGATTCGGGGCCCGGGGGGTGCCTGATGTGGGGGGGGGGGGGGGGGGGGGGGGGGGGGTTGGGGGGGGGGGGGGGGGGGGGGGGGGGCCCCGGGACCGGGGCAGCCGGGCCGGCAGACCCGAGTCGACCGTGTGTACGTTGTGCCAGTCTCTTAAGAGCCCACCATCGA